>JBBPFJ010000755.1:0-52639 GCA_037975025.1 Excoecaria agallocha | reverse complement strand
ATTCAGATTCTACAAGAGTTATCTAAATTAAGAATGATGACAGATTTTGAGAATAACTATGAGTCTAAAGGTAATTATAATAAGAACCCAAAACAAGAGAAATTAAATAAAAGAAAAAGGATGATGGAAGAAGATTCCTCTAGCAAAATAGCACATCTTAAGCAAGATTTAATCAAGGAAGGCGGAGGTCCTTGAGCCCCTAAGTGCATTTATTGCTCTAAAAATCATTAAAGTAGATATAGGGTTGCAAATCAAGCTTGTTTTAGATGTGGAAGTACTGATCATTTTCTGGCGAGTTGCCCAAGACCCCAAAAGATTAAGAGAACAACATCCAAGAGTGAAAAAGAAGCTTAAGGTTCTAAAAGAGTTTGAAGCTGCTGAACAAGTTTTTTTTTTGGTAAATATCTCTTTTACATTAGAATTTATTTATTTGGAATGATAAATCTTAATCTTAGAAATAGAAATTATATGCTTTTGAAATATTTTATATGATGGAAGTTTGTCAATGGTATATGAATATGATTAGTATATGCGATTATGGTACAGGTGTCTTAGTAGAATGCATAGTGATTATTTTATAATGATACATTAGATGGAGTTATACTTAGTTGATAAAAGTATTTATAGTTAAAGCTTTTGAGATAATTGAGGTGTAATTATGATACTCTATATACCTGTCAGTATTTCCTTATTGAGTACGGGCAATTAACGAAACATTATACTTGGGATGGGGCCAAAACATATACAGAACATGAGAAAATGCATTTGCATCTTATTGCATACACGGAAGCATTATTCACACATAACATAGCATCAAGCATCATATTACATGTACAGGCCCCAACTGATAAAGAAAACTGATAGGATATATGTTGAGTATAATACTGATGCAATTTTATGATAATATTGCTACTTATAGAGATTGAGTTATAAGAGAAGCAAATTAAGTCAAAGTGGGCATTAAGGAAAGTTGGTAGAGATAGTATGGAATGGGAGTTTATAGTGATAAACATAGAAGTCTAAGAATTGATAGTGGTACTTTTGAACAAAGGACAAAGGTATAAATTTTGAGGACGAAATTCCTTAAGGGGGAGAGAATTGTAAGGACCCAAAATCGGCCCTAGTAGAATTCAAGGGCAATTACATATTATTAAAGTCTAATTGAGTATTATTTGATGAATTATTAGGAGCTAAGCTATTAATTGGGGAAAAAATATTATTAAATTATCAATAATTATGTGATAAATGTGTAAATTATATGGTATGAATTTTATAAGGTCATAATTAAATTATTATTATTGGTTTAATAATATTCAAGGGTGTAATTGAAGTAAAAAGTATTAATTTTGGGTAAATTTATAATTATGGCATCTTTAAGGGCAAATGTGAATAAATGAATAATTGAGGGGTCAATTTAAGTGAAGGAATAAATATAAAGGTTGATTTAAGAAAAAGAGTTAGTGGAGGGGTCACTTTATAACATGCAAAAAGGTGTGTGTCATTGTTATGACATGCAAATTTTCAAGGGACTAAAGAGGGAATTTTTCCTTGTTAGTATAAAAGAGAAGATGTAATGGGAGAGAGAAAAGAAAGATATTTTCTGTTGGTGTGGTAAGCTTGGGTGACATCTTTCTCTCAAAGAATCCCATTCATCTTTGTTCTTTCTTTGTGAGGATTAAACCTTACACCTCAATTTTATTTCCAAGAGTTGGATGCATGTGTTATGATATGAGATAATCTTTGAACTCGGTTACTAAGGTAAGAAGAAATTAAACATTCTCATCTCCTTCTCCTTCTTTATCAATGGAAAGATTGTACACTTTGATAGAAAGTAGAATTCTAGAATTTAATACAGAAATGTGTGTTTTGTTGTAGAGGATTATTGTAATAAAAAGAGTAAGGGCAAAAGAGTTTTTGAAGGAGTAGAGATTTTGTTGTTTCGGCTAAGGTATGGGAACTTAGGGTTGTTCATATTGCATGTGAAATTATCTGCTGGAAAATGTTGTGATTGACTTGAAATCTTGAGAAAAGTAAAGAGAATACAAGATAAGAGATGCATGTGAAGTTATGGTGTGATTCCTTTGATCTGGTGACAGAAATTTTAGTGTAAGTTAAATTTGAGAAAACATTGTGTAAAATGATCAGAATGATGTAAGGTTAATTTCTATGGAAAAATATACTTCTAAATCTACACTTCTTAAGAAGAAAGTTAAGCCTAAATCGGTCTCTAATTATATGAAAATTTAGGGTTAAACCCAGATTAGTTCATTGGACTGTTCACAGAAATAGTGTTTAGAAAAATGGGAATATTTGGAGCTTGAAAATAGTTATTTAAATGATTCAAATTAGGTGTTAAAATAGACATCCAGGAAAATATTTCATAAGAAGAAATCACATTCAAATTCTATCTCTAATTGGGTTATAACCCAGCTTGAAAATCGGACAAGGGTGCAGTCTTGTACTCATGAAAAGTCTATAGTAATTTCAATATATCTCGAGTTATAGAAATGATATTAAAAATATTTTTAATTTTATAGAAACTAGAAATGTATATCTACAACTTTGTAGAAGATGACTTTTTCTAAAAAGGCCGTTTAGTATGTCAAAAATGAAGTACAAAGTGAGTTTGTTAAGCAGTTTGTAGGATTTTGGGAACAGGGTGAAAAATCCGTATGGCCAAACATACTGTCGCAAACGCGACACTTGCTGCGAGCGCGACACCATGATTTTTGCCCACAACTTTGCTTTTTATTCCCCTTTATCAGTATATTTGGCTACCCCTTGTGATATACATAAAACTGAACAAAATAGGCCTTGAATGCAAGTATACGAGAGCTATAGACTCTTGTGTGTATAAATTTGTATCAAAGGATTTATATAGGGCTTTGCATGATTTATATCATTTACATTGAAAATTGTCTATGAATGTATACCTATGCATCATTAAAAATGTGCATTAATAGTTAAGTTATAGCACCATGAATAATTATGAAATTTTTTATTAATCATATATGTGTATGATAATATGATTGTGATATGATGTGTTGCTTAAAGATCATATGTTTAAGTATAAGTTCACGATGAAAGGTATGTTTAATTATCAGTGCTGAAATTACTATATGAATGTATGAATGCATACTTAAACACTGACAAGTGTGTACTATAATATGATTATATGCAAGTGCGAGGTGTAAGATATAAATACATACATGATAGTTAATAATTAAAAATGCTACTCATGAATGTTCTATTGATGCTGGAGTATGTGGACCTAGAAAATGAAAGCATATCATGTTATGTATGTTTGTATGCAATGATGTTACTATTTTATTGGTTGCATATTGATGAACTTAAAGTTATTGTACTTAGTTATATAACATAGCTTTGATTGGACTAATATATATATATATATATATATATATATATACGTACATGAATGACTAAATCTTTGCTATTAATCTAATAAGGTTAATGGTTTGTATAGTTGAAATGCCAACCTTGTTGGAATTTAACGGTTACATGCATCACATACATGAGCGAAATTTTAAAATTTTTTAATCATTAGATCTGATCTTGCCATGAATACACAATATAACTATATGAGAATAAGAAAAATCACCTTTAATTTTTGTTGAACAATTGATTTTACTTCGCAGCGGGTTGTCGCAAACCACAGTGTCCAAAATCGAACACCTCCAATGAGTAATCCACACTAGAGAGGGATAAATTGAACCAACAAATTGGTTTTTAACTAGGGCTGGCCAAAATTCCTAAGAGCTAGCTTAGGAGTTGGCGCAAAAGGGAGAGAGAGATTAGAGAAAAAGACTTTCTTTTTGTTTTAATTACTTAATCCTAATTCTCATTAGTTGGCCTTTTATAGTTAGGTTAAAATTCTAACTCCTTAATGAGATTGGGCTCTTTAAAATTGCTGGAGAATTATTAATTGGGCCTCTGGAATTAATTATAATCATTTGGGCTTAATTAAATCCAATTTAATCCTTTTCATAAAAGTCTATGCACAAAATCCACAAACTAGGCCCTTTGTGCATCTAATTGAATTTAAATACCCAAATGGTTTCCAAATCCAACCAAATTAAATATGTGAGTTCCATAACACTTATGTAACATATATAAATTAATTTGGTCCAATAAAAAGCCCTCTAAACCCTTCTGTATGGAATTGGCGTGTGGCCCTCTTCTGGAGGGCTTCCTCCAACTTCTTCATTCCTTTGGCCCTTTATAATTTCTCCAATGGACCTATTAATTATTATATCAGTCCTATAACACTTATAGTAGTCTTATAATACTTATAAGATAATAATAATTAATCATAAAATACATTATTTCAATTAGGTCCAATTTTGCAGAACATTTCTCAAAAGTTCCGCGAACAATTTTATTTGATCATAATTAATTAAACTCTTTAATTAATTATTATCTCATTCACTTATCTACCTTCATAATAATATCAAATATTATTATCCTTGTTATTTTACCATTTTACCCTTTTCTCTATATGTGTGTGACCTATTGGGTTCCTATCCATGTTGGCAGTATAATATGTAATTGTGAGTTCTATTCAAAACTCACATGATTTAAACTTCTTTAAATCATTTTATCAATCTGTATTGATATTTTGATACATCATTATACAAGTCATGATTGGCCTCTAGCTAGGCATCATGACTACCCAAATGTCAGGAAAGTCATGTGGTTTGACTGTACCCTTCCATAGAAACAGTTACCGTACAATTACTCCTTTCACCACTCTTATCTCAATTAGATTCTGAGTATGGATTTCTATCAACTCATATAAATCTAATTATGTATTTTCTATTAATTTAACCATTGTTCCTAAAATGCCCTTCATGGATCTCCATCCATCTCGGCATATTACTCTGACCAGAGATTCTCTGAACAAGGCAATTATAGAATCATGCGAGATAACTTCCCTTGTTAAATCTGGGATGGTGAATCCTTTGTCAATCACTCAACTATCTTCAAGTAGGTCATGATATACCTAATCTCCTAACTATGTTCACTCCCAGTTGGAAGTAATCAGTTATGGAGTCAAAGTATACCACTTGCTACTTAAGATAACTTTGGTGATCTCAAGTCTAAGGATACTTGCACAACCGCTATGAAGAGATTCCTCACTGACATAGATTTAATATCCATGTGAGGATTCTCTATGCAGGTCACCAATGAACTTGTTCTTCTAACAAGCATCCACATATTAGCTTTGATTATCTTCCATAATCACAGTTATGAGAATCACTGCTTGAACCATTCAAGAAGCATAACATGTGCTAGTCTGTCCGAATTAACAATGTCCTATCTTGTTAATTCTATGACTAGGGATATTTAGATATTAAGACATTTGCATGCAATAGACATCCCACATCATGAACACCTTCATGATTGCCTTTGCACTATGTTTATAATATCTAGGACTTCATTTATTAATTTAAGATTTACAAACTCATGTATTTGAACATAGCATTAAGAAATGAATGATGCCTTTTATTAAGAATATAAATTTCATACATATGAAAAACACCCCTATTACATGGGCACTAAGGCATACTCTCTAACAAACCTTACATATATAAAGAAGTAATGTGATTAGTGAAATATATGAATATGTCTTTACTTAATTGAAATGACATGATTAGGCATATGCGCTATTACATGTTAGCATGCTATAATACAAATCTACAGTGCTATAGACTAAATTATAGAATTCTTATTAAATTATATAATAGCAATGTTATATGAGAATACGTACACAAGTGTATGCATTAGAGAGGGAGTATTTTGACATGTGATAGTTACATGAGCAAATTGTATAAATTGTTTTATGAATTATGCATATATGTTGATGCACTAGAGAAGATATATATTTGTACATGATTATGCACAGGAACAAATAGTATTATATTGATACAACCATATTATACGAATTAGTTACATGATTGAAAAAGATTTCAAATACATAATAGTAATACCCAATAGTGAGCATGTATATGTTTACCTTGTATATAGTTATATAAGAGTATACATGTACATGAATGAATAGATGAAAGATAAAGTAAATATATTTTATTGCCAGTGATGAGTCTAGGAAGTGGATATCTAGCATGCCTATAAGGGTACCTTGCAGCTACTTCTGAACATTTAGACCTGTTTAGGTCCACTTGAATTTAAAAGTATAGTGACCCTGTTTAGGTTTAAAAGTTAAAGTTAATATAAACAACCCTCGTCTGGGTTGTAGCCGACCCCGCTTAGGTCCGTTTGACCGGTCCATGTTATTTGTTTGACCTTGTTTGGGTCTATGTTATTTGTTCGACCTCGTTTAGGTCCACCGATTTATCATACAGTTTTATCCCTACAAGGGATTATAGTTTAATACCTTCGGGTATCTTAATTGTACCTTCGAGTACTACCGTATAACCCATTATCCATCTCTTTAGAATAATGCAGGCTTTATTATCAAGGTTAAGAAAAGTTTAATAAGGCATGCAAATTCTTATTTGACTTTATACTATTCTACATATGAAATTCCTTTTGTTGCATACAAAACCCATGTCTAAAAGAATGCTTAATAGTATATGTATCTATACTGCTAGTATAAAAAACAAATGCATGTTAATTGCTAAATGCTCTCTACATATACGTCCTTTATTTTTTATATCTATTACATTGTATGAGTTATGCTATAACACCTATTGATTTTGAAATATGTGTTTTCCGATGCTTATATACGTATTCACCTTGTTACATGTACCTATTCTTTAACGTGTATTTGTTATGTTTGCTTGATAGGCATATTCTTATGATGCATCTAGTATGTTGTAACATGGATAACTTATGGAATATAAAGTAAGCCTATAGTAATATTATAATCTCACGTTAATTGGAAGTGTTGAATTGTTGTATAATTCTAATGTGTGTATATCATAGACATACAAGAATAGAGGTAAGTTAATTTCAACACTTGTGAAGATTGTTTATGAAATTAGAAATAGATAACTATACTCTTATAATTAAGCATTGATTAATAAAATAATAATATTATCAATGGTTGAACTATATGAAATTTTTTATATGTGAATGTAGATGGTTAATTTCTTTCTTTTCCTGAAATAAAATCATTGTTATATTTAAAGCATGTTGGGTGCTTGTTGACGATCACTGTGAGTGGTCGTTTATCATGATTTAGTTCTCCACTAAGCTTTATAGCTTAGCATGGGTGTTTCATCCGTGTAGGTTGCAAGGCTAGGAATTTCTCTCAGGATTGATATCTATAGCAGGCTGGCCAACACAAGTCTTTAAAGAATATAAAGTATATAGTCTTCTTTTTGGTTCCTTTTTGTATTTTGAGGGTTTTATGTTGTGTTGGAAATCTTGTAAAAGTACAACTATTTTGTAAGATGTTATCGGTGGTTATATTTTGTAAAGAGACTCTAATGTATATTGTGAAGTCTTAATAGTATAGCACTCTTATGGATTAAGTATGGATATCAATTCTCTATATAGTTGATATATGTTTTTATTGCTCAGTAAAACATGTGTAATGAGATGGATAAAGTGATATGTATAGATTATAGGATAAGGGTGCAACTACTTGATCATCATATCATCCACATACGCCTCCATTTCTTTTTGGATCAGAAAACTTTTCTAATGCCTCGAAGTAACACTCCTAGGTAGCATACCTATCGACAAAGCTATACATGTCACAGGAAACTACACTATCCACTAAGACATATAGGTGAGGCAAAGGGAAGTCATCCTTTAGGCAAGCTTTGTTCAAATCCATATAGTCCACACAGACCCTAACTCTTTCATCTTTCTTTGCTATATGGACAACATTTACCAACCATGTAGGGCATTGAACCTCCACTAGGAACTTAGCCTCTATCAACTTTTTGAGCTCATCTTTAACCTTTTTAGCTCAATCTGGCATAAGTCTCTTAATCTTTTGCTTAACTAGCTTATAACCTGGATAGGTTGGGATGGCATGTTCAGCAATCTCTCGATCTATTCCCGACATGTCATCATAGGTCTAGGAAAAGACTTTTTCTTATTTTTTTAAATATTCTCTCAAAGTTTTCTCCCTTTTTAGGGTTATATCTAATGCTAATAAATTTTCTTTTGGGTTTTCTTTCATTTTGAGATTAAATGAACATGTGTTTGTTGAGTTAATGTCAAATATGAATGATTCATGATCATAATTATACATATTAAAATCAAAAAGAACATCACACAAGTAAGGAAAATTGTTCATCTTATTAACATAGTCAAAAGAGGAATCATTGGTCTCATCAAAAAGTTCTAGAACATAAAAAATATCAATGAAAGGATCTTTTTCAATCTTGGTGGCATTAAATGTCTCTCCATCTTTTAGGTTTGTCTTAGATGGATCTTCAGGTTCAATCTTTTCTTTTCCCTTTACCTGAATAACAAGTAATTTCTTTGTTATGACCCTCCTCATGTACTTCCTTATCCTAAGCTAAATGGTGTAGAAGGATCTCCTCATACCAAAAAAACTCAACTTACTTGATGATCCCTTGTTCTCAATCAAAAACATCATTAAACAACTCAAATCCCAACAATACTTTACCTGCTATTAGCTGGGGCTCATTCTCCCCCACACTAAAGGCAAACTCGTGAAGCTGACATAAAGCTCTAGGAAATACGGGGAATTTCTTTTGCTAGTTCCATTCCTTTGCTCTTCTTACTAAAACCAAGAAAACCTAACCCTTTCTTGTCCTTCTAACCCTTGGTAGTGGTAGCAATTTGTGGCCCTTGAGAATTCTTACCCAAACCAGGCCTAGGCAAGAAGTGAATCTTCTTTAGCATATTGATCACTTGTGGGTTATCAGCAAATCTATCTTTACCCTCTTCATCACTGATTACAGACACATAAAACCTACTGAAAGGCTGCTTAGCTATTTCCAACACATATACCTAATTCTATCTTGCAGTTTTGATGGTGACTACTTGACCATTGCAAGGGTATCTTGATCATTTGATGCAGCGTAAAGGGCATTCCCCCTAACTTATGAAACCATGGCCCCTTCCCCAAGTAGCAAAAAGTTGGCAAGAATAGGCAATACTACAAACTCAACTTTGATTTCAATTAGTCCCATCTTCACTATGCTATTGAAGGTCCCAGCAGCTTTCCTCTTCGATTTATCATAGGCAGAAATGGTTAAAATGGACTTGTTCAATATACTCTTATTTAGCCCAAAAGTAAGAATTGTAACTAAGGGAGACACATTGATAAAAGACCCATCATCCACCATTATACATGTTGTTTGTTTACCATTCACTTGAGCTTTGATATAGAGAGGGAGATTGTGGCTTCTACCTTCAGTAGGTAAGTCAACATCAAAATATACAACATTCTCTCCTGTTCCTCCCTTGACTAAATCCAACAACTCAGAACATGAAATGGTAGTGGCAACAATAGACTTACTCAAAGCTTTCACCAATTTCTTCCTTTGTGATGGAGACTTCCTTAATAAATTCCAAATAGAAATCTAGGCTTGTGTCTTTTTCAGCTGCTTTACTATCTAATTTTTCTTGGCTTCTTTCTCTACGAGTACTATAGTAGGAGCTGGCTGCTTTTCAATTTTTAGGGCTACCCTTCCACTTCTAGCCATCGCCTTCACTCTCTTTTCTTCCCTCACTTCTCCCTCGCCTTCATTAGCTAAGCTTCATATATTAATGGGCACCAAATTCCCATCATCCTCGCTTTTAACGAGAGAATCCCAATAATCAATCATTAAAACTGGCCAATTTTCTTCACTTGGCTTTGTTACTTAGGGGGAAAAACAAGTAATGGTCACGTACTCATTCCCATATCACATACCACTCGAGTAGGTTAAACCCAATCATAAACACCGGGGGAGGTGCGACATTGTAACCCCCTTTTTTATTCTTCTCTCTCTTTTCAAAATTTAAAAACTATTTGTTGTATACTAGATTCTGAATCTTATTCCTTAAGGTATGGCAATAATTAGTAAGATGCCCAGTATGTTGGTGGTAAGCATAGTACTAATCCTTCATATGGTGAGGCAACCCATGACTATTCATAGGTCTTGGTGGCAATGGTTGAAGCTTCCCTTCTTTGCTCAACATGTCCAACACCTAAGATAGTGATTTACTAAGGTTGGAATAGTTCCTTTGATTAACCTCTATAAAAGACACTTTAGCTATCTTCCCAATTCTATTCGTTCCACTGCTACTTCTAGCTGCTTTGTTATTACTAAAATTCCTCCTCGCACCCTCATTGTTAGCTTTTCTAGCTAAATACTCACCTTCAGCCGCTATATCCTTCAGAGATTCATAATTCTTCAAACCTTTCATCTTTAAGCTATTCCTTAGATAAGGACTTACATTTTAAATGAAGAGTCTAATCTAGTCAGGTGTATCAGGCTTCCTCTTCATCTCCACTACTTAGTTCCTCCAACTCATGAGATACTCGTGAAAGGACTCGTCATGCTATTGTTTGAGTGATTTGAGATCTTTCAAAGTAACCTCTTTCTTGGTACTATAGTTATACTGGTTGAGGAATTCTTCAGTCAGTAAATCCCAGTCTTCTTTAGTATGCCTATCCAATCTATAGTACTAGTTAATTGTGGGGCCTATTAAGCTTAGACAAAAAATATTCCACCTTCTGCTTCTTAATCAAAGTGGTCCTTTTCATGCATAAAAGGGATAACAAAGAAATTAAAATAAACAAAAATCTAGCCACAAAAATCCTTAGGGACTGATGGATGCCCCGACTAAAAGAGGAATGGGACAAGAAGAAATCACAGTGCCCGACGTTTGTGAAGCTTTCTTCCAATCTGTCACTTGAAAGACAAATGCAGGAAGCAAGTTTCTAAACAAAATACATAAAGATCTCAAATAAACCCTAAATATGTGATTTTCTGACCCTAAAACATGCCAGATCTAAGGTACCATCCCTAAATCACATTTTTAGTTAAATAATAATAATAAAGAACATTCAAAACATAATTTATTATAAGAAATAATACATACATCCATGGAGAGAATCAAACTCTAATATATTATTCTAGCATATTATAGATTCAGATCACCATGGCATCTCCATTAATATGCAAACTTGATTAAACAGTACAGAAATATATATTACGTGTCACTAAACAACATATATTCATGTGTTTATGAGAATGAATTAGAGAGAGAGGGAACCTAAAATATTACCCATGGGATATTTTAATTTTGTAGGTTTTGAAAAGCTTATCTTTGCTCCCATCCTCAGTTTTCGCGTTTAAGAAATCAAAGAGATTTTTTTGTTTTTTTTTTTGGTTGGATGTAACCTGAACTTCAGCTCTCGAGAGAAAAAAAATTGATTTTTCTTTCTTAAGAATTCTGTTCTTTTTATTTTTTTAAAATCCAAGAATCCCCCCTTAAAAACCTTAGTTTTTGGATTTTATACCTGTAAAGGAGTTAGAGACTCACCCCAACTCTAACCCTTCAAATATAAAAGGATTTTATCCCTTCCAAATTCAAAAAAATCTTTAAATCGTCCTTATTTTAGATTTTAAAAGCCAGAAAACAAGGGAAATCTAGAAATACAACCATAGACGAGCATCCATAAAGGACAGACAGCTATCCCTCACACAATTCTCTAAACATTACAAAAATACTTGATTTGACCTAAAATCATATATAAGTTTAAGTGCAGATTTGTGGCTTTTGGCATACTTGTTTCTCTCTCTTGCATGAAGGCTCCAACATGGTGGTTTCTTGAATTAACTATTTTTAATCATTTTGGTGGCTATTTTATGCATCCAAATTGGTTTTGGGAAGCTTAGAGTAATTTTTATACATGTTTGGGGCCTAAAATGACATTTATATGTTCTTAGAATGGCCACGGTATCATTCCAGTAACTAGTGGATGAACCAGTCATGACTCACAGCCTTGAGTCATGAGTGGTCCTTGACTCACCGTGACTTATTCCTTAAGGGAGCATTTAACACCCTTATCCCCTACATAGTTGTAAACACTATATCCTACATCATTAAGCATGCTTACTAGGTTTAATGCTCGAAATATTTTTTTGTCAAACTTCAAACATAAATCCGACATATAATCTATACTATTAACACTTTACTGCATACTTAAGAGTATTTTTAAATAATACAATATTTACATCTATTAATCATCTATACATCACAACCCTGTCAAAGCAAATAAGAATTTTGTAATCAAAATGCATTCAACAGTAGACTATACTTTCAATCTCTCTCTTGTGTTGGCCATCCCGCTGCAGATATCATCCTAGGGAAAAATCCTTACTTGCAACCTACACGGATGAAACACCCGTGCTAAGCTATAAAGCTTAGTGGGGAACAAAAACATGTGGATGACCCCTTTTAAAGGTCGTCAAGATGAAAACCCATATATACACATCTTAAAGCAAATAAACCAATCATTATAAACAATATTCACAATAATCTCCTACAATTATATTCTCTTTTGCTATACTTATAAACAATATCAATACCTATTGATATTTCCTTTGCTTATCAATTTATTACCTTTATCAATATTCATTCATTACTTTGAATCCTATACATCAAGATTACTTTTTGGATTTCTATATGTTACTCTTGACCAATTACTTTGAATTATTAGTTGTCAAACATTGATGACTATATTATTCATGTATTAATATCAATTGCCAAACATTTTAATAACTATGCCATATTTCTATCACTTATTTACAAATATTTATATATACTTCATCTATACTTTATGAGTTCCCACATTTTGATTTTAGTGATCACTTTGATATACTTAACTATCTTAGAAATATGATACTGTATTCAGATAAATTATATTCCTTATACATATGTATAATATATTCCATGTATAAGATTCATTCTCATTCTTTTGAATACTTACTATTTTTATTAAACCATTATATCTTTACCTTGTAAATTTTTTGACTTTTAAAGCATTTTGATATTACCATTGCTTCATCAGTAATTACACTTAACACACTTTATATATATACATTTATTTAACATGTAATCAATGGATTAGAAAATCTTGACAAATCTAACAATCTCACGTAGTAAACAATAAAAGAATTTAAAAAGCTCAACAATTAACTTAGCATGCTTGTATTGAATACTGACTGAGAATTCTTCATGCATTTAACTCATTTAAGCAATTTAGAACATTTGGAACCAACTGTAAATAGCATACATATCATGTGTTACTTGGTAACCTCTATTTATTTAAACTTATGAAACAATACAAGCAAATTATGTCAGACATGTAATCAAGCAATATCCTTTGTTATATTCCATCGATGGTATCAGAGCCTAAACATGCTTATTTTAGTGCTTTAGATGCATGAAAAAATTATTCAAAAATCATTCATTTAAAAATGTTCAATGCTGAAATTTTATGTTTTGAGTTTTTTGCATTGTTTTGGTGTAAAAATGATTTTAAATGATTAGATAGGTATTACAATTATTATGACATGTTAATATACTATCTCAAGATGTTCTTAGAGCTGTTCATGGTCAGATTTAATTATAAATACCTGATGGTACATGTTAATCTTGAAACTAGGTGCTAGTTGGCATGATAAGTATTTGTTTAACAACTAGTTTTCAAAATTAAATGTAAAAACGATTTTGGCATGTTTTTAAGTAATTTTTAAATATTAATATCAGGTTTAGACATATGTTAAAATTGGTTTTAATTCTGGTCCATGACAACTTAATTCATTAATTATAAAATCACTTAAAATAATGACTAGTTTGTGTTTATTGCATGTTTAATCGACATTGTTTGTTTTGTTTTGATTAAAATGGCAAAAAAACATTTAGATCAGATTGATACAGAACATTAACTCAATATTTATGACCTTATTTAAATTATTAAATGACTCATAAAATATTTTTAAGTGTTTGTGAATTTTTGTGGCATTATATAAGCATTAAACAACTAGCTTCATTGTTGTTTGTTTGTTTAGTATAAATGCCATGTATGATATATGTTCTTCATGATTTTAATGTTTTAATTCATGCTGGTACATATTATATGTATTTTTAATGTTTATGGGCTGTATAACATAATATTAAAATGGCAAAATTGGAAATTATACTAGAGTTGATTTATGGCACAAATCTAACTAGTTTGTATTTTGGGCTTTTAAGAGAACTTATTCAATAAGAGGATTTAGTCCATTGGGCTCAGCCCAGGCCCATCCTAGGGTCTCCTCTTAAAATTTCAAGTACACAATTTCCATTAATGGGCTTGGCTAAATTAATTAAAATTGGACTTTGTTTTATCCATGAATGTTATGTATATTTATTTGCTTGTTTTGTGTGATGAATGGATATGCATGGTGCATTCATTGGCTCTAGAGTTTTGTATTTAAATATGGCCTACGTGACATTATGTATTACTATAAAATTTCATTTATTTCTTAGAATATAATTTATTTGAAGACTTTGTAAATCAAGATGAAGCCCACCGGAGTGGAGAAGCCCAACTCGAAGATTCTTATGTAATAGTATATAATCTTAGTTGTAGGTTTTTGGGCCCATGTTTTTCACGCTTTACTTTATGCAAATATATATATATGCATGCTATGAATGGATGACAAAGCATATGCCATGTAAGCCGTAATAAAATGAATCCCTAAAATAGTAAGTCTCAAAGTTGCCTTCCTAATTCAAAACATGTCAAGGCATCGATCATCCATCACATAGACTAGGAGTCCTAGATATGCCCAATTATCTTTGTGAGGCATGGGTTGTGAATGTAGGTTGGATTTAACATGGAAAGGGATGCCTAGACCTAGGCAACTAATAAATGGGTTTGTGCTATAACATCTTAAGATGTTAGCCCATTTGATCCAAGAGTCATGTGCAAGACATGATTGTAGTTTTCCTAGCTAAGTAACTTAACTTGTTAGGTGTACAAGCTCAGCTTGACTAATAAGATGTTTTGAAAAGTGGATATTGGCCCACATTAAATCACTAACGCGAATTATTTAAAGGGATATTAATTCGGTTTGTGGGATTATAAATAAGAGCTCATTTAATCTTGCTAAGTTTTATTATAGATTGAAAATGGCTTATTCAAACAACAACTTTTCATTGTGATCGGTCCTAGAAAAGGACAAACTAAATGGCACCAATTTCATAGAGTGGTCTCGAAACTTAAGAATAGTTCTTAAGCAAGAGAAGAAGTCAGATGTTTTGGATGTACCCTTGCCCGAAGAACCTACTAGGAATGCCTCTGCAATTCAAAAGGAAACTTTTGAGACCAAGAAGAGCGACGCCAATGATGTGACCTATCTGATGCTAGCCACTATGGTACCTGACTAGCAAAAGCAATTCATGGACTAAGAGGCTTATGCGATCATAGTGTACATTAAGGAGATGTTCCAAGAGCAAGCTCGTCACGAGAGGTTTGTGACAACAAACGCCTTAATTTCTTGTAAGATGGTTGCGGGTACTCCTATTAGTATCCATGTACTCAAGATGAAAGGGTATCTCAATACTCTTGAGAAGCTTGAGGTACAAGTCCCGAAAGAATTGGCCACTAACTTGATCTTGGGTTCATTGACTGATGATTATGATCCATTTGTTATGAATTATAACATGCATGCAATGAACAAGACAGTTATCGAGCTTCAAGATAGGGAAAGGGAAAGGCAAAACCCAAGTATGACCTGGCTTGGCTCAAGTCAAATGGGAGTGCACCTCAGGCCCAACCCAAGCCCAAGGTGCAAAAGCTCAAGGAGAGTGAGAGCACATGCTTCCATTGCAACAAGATAGGGCATTAGAGAAAGAATTATTCTATCTTTAGGGAAGAACAAAAAAAGAATGGAGCCAAGGCATCCAGTTCTGGTATTTTTATTGTTGAAATTAACCTTTTTATTTCTACCACTAGGTATTGGATACTGGTTGTGGTTCTCACATTTGTTCAAATGTGCAGGGGCTAAGAAATAGGTGGTTACTTGGAAAGAATGAAGTGGACCTCCGTGTGGGGAATGGAGTACGAGTTGCTGCCATGGAGATAGGCAACTATCAACTCACTCCGTGTGGGGAATGAATGATAATGGTCATTTATATAATGTTTTTAGTATATTTTTAGGTGTTTAATTAGGTTAGTTTTGTGGTAATTAGGTTAGATTTGAGTTTAATTGGTTAATTTTATGTTTTCAAGGTTAATTCTGTGTTTTGTATGATTTTCAGGGTCAAATTGATAAAAAAAAGGGCGTAAAGTGTAAAAAGTGCAAAGTTTTGGGCAAAAAGTGAAAATTTAAAGAAATTAAGCAAGAAAACGAGCATCCAGTCCAGAGCTTTAAGCCATGACCACGTGAAAATATTGAAGAATAAGATACGTAGCCATGTGAAGAAGAAATATTGAAGAAGGCATGGCCATGTGATGAAAGGAAGAAGCAAAAGAGGAAGACCACGTGACCACGTGGATTCCATTGAAGGACCACACGTGGTCACGTGTGGAGAAGAGGCATGTATACACATGGTAACGTGTAGGAAAGGCACTGATGAAGGCGTGGCCACGTGACTGAATACTCCCATATCGTGAAGGATTTTTCGAGCTCCCTATTTTAGTAGAGGAATTAGTAGAATCAATTAGAGAAATCTTAGAATTAGGTTTAGTTATTTTAAGTTGTTTTTATGTTTTCATTATTTTTCTTCAACTTTGTCTTTAGTTTTTAATTATGTTTAGGAAGTAGTTTTTCTTCTTTCGCTAATGGATTCTTGAAATCTTAAATTTTCATTGTTATGACTTTATTTTGAGCTTAATTTCAATATCGGTTGATTATTTCTTGGTTTTAAGCATATTCTCATCTTTGATTGTGTTGAGATTGATTGTTGGTTTATTGAATAAATAACTAAAAATTGGTTTCGACAAAGTTAATGATTTGCATGTTCTTGGATTAATTCTTTAATGTTTATGCATGATTATTATCCGAAATATGAGATGATTATGTGTGAATTTTATTGGTTAATACTAAGAGAGGAGGAACCAAGAATGAATTGGAATTGAATCACTTGAGAAAGGCTTCAATGAATATTTAGGAAGTTAAAACTAGATTTGCATGCTAAGTATTAGATTTGTCTATGAGTTTAATACTAAGAATGATATACTTGAATAAAGATATCTTGGTTTATTACTAGTTTTTCCATAATCACTGATGTTTATATTGAATTTAAGTCATTACAATGAAAGTTAAGGTGGATAGTTTCTTTAGCAAGAGAATTCCAGTTATTGCTTTGTTTTTAATTCATGTTTTAGCTTTTGTTTTGTTTAATTGTTTATTTTGTTTAATTTTTTCTTTTAAATCAAAAACATTTGGGAAATAATCTCGGATTAATTTAATTCATATATAGGTATTATCCTTAGCAATCCATGTTCCCTTGGGTACGATATTTGGGGTCTTAATCTATATTTCCCTGTATTACTAGCCGATCTAGTACACTTGCTAGACACCGGTCAAGTTTTTGGCGCCGTTGCCGGGGAACAGCGGTGTTGTTTGTTTAATATATTTGGTTGAGTTAGTCTGAGATTTTTATTTTTATTTTATTTTTAATTTGGTGATTATTCCTTGCAGGAACAATTCTAAACATCTTTCAAGATGATGCAAGATGAGGTCCAAGATTATGAATTGTTTCTTTTAAAACAACGAATGAATGATCTACTAAGAGAAAGAGAGGAGATAGAACGATTGCAAAATCCTTATTCATCCATGGCTGAAGATTCTTATTCTCTTTGGACTTTGAGAGCACAAATGGAAGAATTGAAAAGAGAGAATCAAGAATTGCGATACTCAAAAGAGGCTTATATCTCTGAAAATCAACGTCTTCGTAACTAGCTTTTATGTAAGGACGAGCAATTTAGGGTTGAAAAAGAAAGATGGAGGGCCACACAAGAAGCTATTCTCTCTGAAACTGAAAATGTTTGTGACTTGCTTATAAGAAAGGAAAGGGAATATTATGCTGAAAAAGGAGAGTTAGAGGCTACATTAAAGGCTCAAGGGGAAAAGTTTAAAATTCAAGAATAGAAAATAAGGGCTCAAAAGGAAATAATTAAAAGTCAAGAACATTTATTAAGGGATAAAGAGCATGGAATTGAAAAGTTGGAATCTAAGCTAGAACTTTTGAGCACTCAAGGTGATGATGGTATGGAAAAGGAACAAAATCATTCATTTATGGAGGATAAGGAACAAGAGGAACAATTCATATTTGAGGATAAGTCATGTGTTTATTTAGAAGGTGTAGGATCTTTTGTAGAGAATTTTTCACCAAAGGAGCAAGAAGGAAAGGATTCTCAAGTGGAGATACCGAATTCAGTCCGCTTGAAGGATTTATTTAGGTTAGAAGAGCTGGTAGAGTTCGTGATAAATGAGCCAAAGGATGAGTCATATTTTATTAAAGATATGGAGTTTCTAGCTTTGATAAACTATGACAAGTTTCTTCTATCAATGGGAGAAAATGAGGAGCAAATTCCGGAGAGACCTATGTTTGGATCACAAGCTCGACCTCCCGAGAGTAACAAGAGTCGAGCTGGGACTCAATAAACCATAACTTCTTCTCTAACTCTTCTCTTTAAATTTTCATTTTTTTTATGTTTTGCATGTTATTTGTTTTGCTATTATTTTTATCTTTTAAGGTGTAATGCATTTTTGTTATTTGTTTGTGTCTTTTAATTCATAAGTTTAAGATATGGGTTTGAACAAAAAGCTACTTCTAATGATTTTTATGCTTCATGATTAAATTTGGATTAGTAAGAGCTTTTAAAGGAATTAAAGAGCTAATATGATTTTTGAGGTATGAAAAATTGAACTTGTCAAAGATTTATGAGTTGGTTAGATTTGAGTTTGATTTTAAGCTTCATGAACTTTGCATATGTTGAGTTAAGAGTGGACTACAATTGGAATTTAATTAATTGATAGATGGGCATATTATTGGCATAATTCAATTGTAGCTTGAAAAAAGGAAATGCATAAATAAGTGAGTATGAGCTATAATTGGTTTATATGGTTCAATGCTTGGTTTACATTGTTAATTTGATTGATTGAAAATGGTTAAAGATGAATTAAGATAAATAAAAGTTAATTTGGTGCTTTAATGCGCAGAAAAATGAAGGTTGAGAATGCAGAAGTGAAGACCATTGCGTGCCCACGTGAAGGAATCAAACTAGTAGATGCATGGCCACGGGTTGGAGTTCCGCCTTACAGTAGCCTTTCGCGTGCCCACGTCCTCCTTCTCCAAATACCTCGTGTGCCCACACATGGAAGACCTCCCCTAGAGCTACCCTCCTACGTGCCCACATGTTCTCCCTTCATAGCTGCATGCGTGCCCACGCATTAACAAGGCTGCTTCGCCCATCAAACATCACGTGCCCACGTGTAGGTAAGGCTACACCCATCTAAAGTTTTAACGTGGTCACGCACACACTCACTACCTCCATTACACACACACACATAACCACGCACACACCCACCTAAGTCATCACGTGGCCACGCATACACTATGCACACAAGCACACGTGCCCACGTGAATCTTTCCCCTTGCCTCTCACGTGGCCACGCACAAGCAAAAACACAGACATCCTCACTCATTCACACTCACATACTCACTCACGCACACACCTCAAAGTTGAACTTCATTTTTTCATTATTTTTATCCTCATTAATTCAGGTAAGCACACTATCATTTGTTCAATATTGCACTTTACATGTATTGATTTTTTACATTGATATTGAATAACCAAGTGCTGATACGATTGCTCAGAATTTGATTTGTTTCAGAGATTCAGAATAAGGTTTTGTGCAGAAAATTTTTCATGAGTTCCTCGTTGCTTCAAAGCTGCGAGGGGCGCTGCCCCTCGATCTTGCCCAGGGGCGCTGCCCCTCCGGAATCCCATAAGGGGCATCGCCCCTTAACCTCGCCTACTAATCGGCTAGCGGACCGCCGTATTATCTTATCGTAGCACCTTCAATTTTATTCAAGTCATTAGTTGCAATTTTGATACATCAATTTTTATATATACACTTAGTTGAGCAAGATTTGAAAATGACTTGATTTTTATTAATGTGTTTATGATACATGGCATGGCTAATTGGGACTTTTGTGATGAAGCATGTTACACTTCAATTTTTTTACCCAGGCACACACCTTTCCACTAAGGCACACACACTTAGTTTTTCATTTGCATGATGTATTTGATGAGCTTAAATCAATTAAATTGGCATAGGTTTCATTAGTGTTGAATATAAGTTTGCTTAAAGATTGATTTTCAATTATGCATTGCATTTACTCTTAGCTACTTATTGTTTGACATTGAACTTCATTGTGGCTTCATATAGGTTGAGTTGGTATTTGAATTGGCTTATTTTCTTTTGTGCTTACCATAACCAATTAAAATCTTTCTCTTCCTTTTATTTAAGCCTAACCATCAACAATTATCTTTACACTTGAGATTATGCATTCATACACTGTCCACCTTGTCACCTATGGATAGTATGCATTGAGCACTTAAGCAAGTTTGGCCTAGGTACATTTGTTCACTTGGTTAACATGATTATTAAGTCTTGTTTATTGCACTGCATGTGGTTTAGAGGCATGTTTGCTTGTTAACTTAATTCCATTGACCTCTTGCCTTCTTTTTGACTTGATTATGGTTCTAAGTATGGTGAGCTTACATTTTTGGTCACTAACTTGTTTCTCAAAAGTGATAAAGTGTGCTGAAATTTCCATACTTTGCTGAGGACAGCAAGATTTTAAAGAGGGGGATAGAGCTCAGCTGAGCTAGAAATTGAAGATCAAACTAAGGGAGTTTTTCTTACCTTACTCATTTTCTTACTCATGAATTATGTTGTTTTAGTCGGTCTATTTTAGTTGTCTAGTTTTGTTTTTAGTTTGCATGTTTAGTTTTTATTTTGCATGTTGATTATCATTTATTTTACATTTAGCTTAGTTCGCCCTAGTTACTCTCAAAAATTAAACATTTTGAACTTGAATTTAGAATGTTCAATGTTTAAAATTCTTGTTTAGCATTAGAACAAACATGTTGTTTGATGAATTTCTAGCTAGTTTAATATTCAACTTGGCTTATATTTGTTAGTTTCTACATTTTTTAGCACTTAAGACTAGTTTTTATACTTAAAGAAAAACAATGCATTGAAATAGTTGAGTAAGGAATTTTAGAACACTAGAACCTTCCTCATCACCCTTTAAAGCATATAAGTAACTCAATTCAACTTGGAAAGTGATCTAGGCAATGTTGTTCTTGTTGAGCCATATTTTAACTTATTTTCCTACCTTATATGCATATTTATCCTTTGTTAGCGATTTTGAGCCTAATGAGGTATGCTTAATGCGTGCCATTTTTATTTTTCTTGTTACACTTATATATTTTACCATATGAACTAAAAAGCTTTTATCTTCCCTTCTAAAATTGGCCACTCTAGGATTGGATGGATTAATGGGAATTGAGTATCTTGATAAGTGTGGTAAGATAATTTTTTGATTTTATTATCAAGGGCTATTGTTGAAGTCAAGTGAATAGTGAATTGTGATTTTGTAATTACCCATGTTATATTATTGTACTGCCAACATCAAAGCTAGTGAAAAGAAAAAGAAAAAGAAAAAGAAAGAAAAAAAAGAGAAAAAAAAAAGAGAAAAAAAAAGAAAAAGAAAGAAATATTGAAATAAAGCCAGCATGTATGGCAAAAATCTTAAGTGTGGGGTAATTACAAGAAGAAATAGATATGACTTCTAAAAGGGTATGAATGGTGAAATTGAGAGAATTATAAGATTGTACATTGAATTGTGAAGGGTTGGAAAATTTTGGCTAAGTTCTTTATTGATTAAGTTAATGGGATGAAATTTGTGAATTATTAGTCTATTTTATCTTAAAGTGGCTATTCTTATTGTTGATCTTTTATCCATTCTTTGATAACCAATACCTTAGCCCCATTACAACCTTTAAAAGACCTAAGTTTTGTTTTTGAGTTGTTTAGCGGAGATGACCTACGGGTTCCGGTGCTAGAGGAGAGGCCTATGGTGTTTCTAGAGTTTCAAGTACGAAACCATGTGTATACTCATGTATACATTCATTCTAAACTCGACTATGAATTTGCATTGGTGTTTTGGATTTTGAAAATACTTAAAATGTTTTGGTCTTGCACACACACAAGGAAACTAACTCATATTGTCTTGGTTGAATTTATTCTAGTTGAAAATTTTATTAAGTGCTCTTGTTAATTGCTAAACTTGGTTTTGAAATGCATGATTCTTTATTGGAGTTTGATTATTTTGAGAAGTTGGATTGTTCTAATTTGCTCGAGGGCGAGCAAAGTCTAAGTGTGGGGTATTTGATAATGGTCATTTATATAATGTTTTTAGTATATTTTTAGGTGTTTAATTAGGTTAGTTTTGTGGTACTTAGGTTAGATTTGAGTTTAATTGGTTAATTTTATGTTTTCAAGGTTAATTCTATATTTTGTATGATTTCCAAGGTCAAATTGATAAAAAATGGCGTAAAGTGTAAAAAGTGCAAAGTTTTGGGCCAAAAGTGAAAATTTAAAGAAATTAAGCAAGAAAACGAGCATCCAATCCAGAGCTTTAAGCCGTGACCACGTGAAAATATTGAAGAATAAGATACGTGGCCACGTGAAGAAGAAATATTGAAGAAGACGTGGCCATGTGATGAAAGGAAGAAGCAAAAAAGGAAGACCACGTGACCACGTGGATTCCATTGAAAGACCACACGTGGTCACGTGTGGAGAAGAGGCATGTATACACATGGTCACGTGTAGGAAAGGCACTGATGAAGGCGTGGCCACGTGACTGAATACTCCCATATCGCGAAGGATTTTTGGAGCTTCCTATTTTAGCAGAGGTTGATTCCTATTTTGCAACTAGAGTTTAATGAGGAGTCTACCAGAAATTAGCCTATAAATAGCAGTCCAAAACACCAAAGAAAGGGAGAATTAGAATGAATTAGTAGAATCAATTAGAGAAAT
The DNA here is from genome assembly GCA_037975025.1 of Excoecaria agallocha. Taxonomy (NCBI): domain Eukaryota; kingdom Viridiplantae; phylum Streptophyta; class Magnoliopsida; order Malpighiales; family Euphorbiaceae; genus Excoecaria; species Excoecaria agallocha. Next base: position 29,567 of record JBBPFJ010000755.1, on the reverse strand, counting down.
CTTAGAATGAGGTTTAGTTATTTTACGTTGTTTTTATGTTTTCATTATTTTTCTTCAACTTTGTCTTTAGTTTTTAATTATGTTTAGGAAGTAGTTTTTCTTCTTTTGCTACTGGATTCTTGAAATCTTAAATTTTCATTGTTATGACTTTATTTTGAGCTTAATTTCAATATCGGTTGATTATTTCTTGGTTTTAAACATATTCTCATCTTTGATTGTGTTGAGATTGATTGTTGGTTTATTGAATAAATAACTAAAAATTTGTTTCGACAAAGTTAATGATTTGCATGTTCTTGGATTAATTCTTTAATGTTTATGCATAATTATTATCCGAAATATGAGATGATTATGTGTGGATTTTATTTGTTAATACTAAGAGAGGAGGAACCAAGAATGAATTGGAATTGAATCACTTGAGAAAGGCTTCAATGAATATTTAGGAAGTTAAAATTAGATTTGCATGCTAAGTATTAGATTTGTCTATGAGTTTAATACTAAGAATGATATACTTGAATAAAGATATCTTGGTTTATTACTAGTTTTTCCATAATCACTGATGTTTATATTGAATTTAAGTCATTACAATGAAAGTTAAGGTGGATAGTTTCTTTAGCAAGAGAATTCCAATTATTGCTTTGTTTTTAATTCATGTTTTAGCTTTTGTTTTGTTTAATTGTTTATTTTGTTTAATTTTTGCTTTTAAATCAAAAACATTTGGGAAACAATCTTGGATTAATTTAATTCATATATAGGTATTATCCTTAGCAATCCATGTTCCCTTGGGTACGATATTTGGGGTCTTAATCTATATTTCCTTGTATTACTAGCCGATCTAGTACACTTGCTAGACACCGGTCAACGAACTTTGTTTAGTTTTGAAAATTTGTTATTATGTGCCTGCTATGAGTGGAAACATTATTTTAGTTTCTTGGTTGGATTTGGATGGATTTGATTTTGTTATTAATAATGGCAATACTCATATTTGTCGCCAAGGAATTTCATATGGCAATGCCATGTTGCAAAATAGCCTTTATATCCTTGATTTACAAAACAAAAAGTCTATATACAACATTAATATAAAGAGGGTTAAATCAAATGAATTGAACCCTACTTACTTCTAGCATTGTCGTTTAGGGCATGCAAACAAAAAATGCATTTCAAGACTCACAAAACTTGAGTGCTTGGGTCATTCAACTTAGAATTTTATGACACATGCGAGCCATGTTTGCATGGAAAAATGACAAAGAGTCCTTTTAACAAGAAAGGTGAGAGGACTAATGACTTATTGGAACTAATATATACTGATGTATATGGACCATTAAGTACAAAAGCTAGAGGTGGTTTTAGCTACTTCGTGATGTTGATGACTTTAGTAGATATGGCTGCGTCTATGTAATGAAGTACAAGTCTGAAACTTTGAGAAATTCAAAGAGTTTAAGAATAAAGTAGAGAAACAACTTGGCAAAAGTATAAAAGCCATTCGATCAGATCGAGGTGGTGAATACTTAAGCCAAGAGTTTGACAGTCATCTAAAGGAGTGTGGAATCATTTCACAGCTCACTCCTCCTGGAATGCCATAATGGAATGGTGTGTTTGAAAGGAGAAATCAAACTCTATTGGATATGGTTTGATCGATGATGAGTCAAGGTAATCTTCCTATCTCTTTTTGGGGTTATGCATTAAAAACTGTTGCATTTCTACTAAACCGTACTCCAACTAAAGCAGTTGAGAAGACACCATATGAAGTATGGACTGGGAAAGAACCCATTATGTCATTTCTTAAGATTTGGGGCTGTGAAGCACATGTTAAGAAATTAACATCTGATAAACTAGAGTCCAAATCCACTGTCTACTTGTTTGTGGGTTATCTCAAAGAAACAAAGGGATACTACTTTTACTCACAAGCCAAAAACAAAGTGTTTGTTGCTCGCAAGGCTATTTTCTTTAAAAAAGAGTTCCTTCTCAAGAAAGACAGTGGGAGTAAAGTAGAACTTGGAGAATTCAAGTGCCAAAAACTCCTATAGAGGATGAGTTAGAAATGGGATCAAGTTCACAACCAGTTGTGGAAAAAAAAATCCATTACACAAGAACCTAGAAGGTCTTGGTAGGGTACGTTAGAAGATTGAGAGATACGGATTTCTAATCACCAATAGTGACACTATTGAGTTAGTAGATCATGAGGATCCTACTACCTATCGAGAAGCTATTGAGAGCCCAGACTCAAAAAATTGGCTTAAAGCCATGAAATCCGAGATGCAATCAATGTACGATAACCAGGATTGGACCTTAGTTGATCCATCAGAAAGTGCTAAGGTAATTGAATGCAAGTGGCTATATAAACTCAAAGCTGATAAGACCTACAAAGGTAGACTAGTAGCAAAAGGTTTTCAACAAACTCATGGTCTAGACTATGTTGAGACCTTTTCACCTGTAGTCATGCTCAAGTCCATTAGGATCTTGCTTACCATAGCTGCATATTATGATTATGAGATATGGCAAATGGACAAAACTTTTTTCCTTAATGGAAATTTACTTAAGGATGTGTATATGACACAACTTGAGGGTTTTGTCAATCCCAAGCATCCTAAAAGATTTACAAGCTTTAAAAATCATTTATGGATTAAAGCAAACATCCTAAAGTTAGAATCTTCATTTTGATGAGGCAGTCAAAGAATTTAACTTCATCAAGAACGAAGATGAGCCTTGTGTGTACAAAAAGGTTAGTGGGAGCATAGTAGTATTTCTAGTCCTATATGTGGACGACATCCTTCTCATTGGAAATGATATTCCAACATTGCATAAGGTTAAGCAATGGTTGGGGAAATGTTTCTCAATGAAAGACTTAGGTGAAGCTGAGACAATACTTGGTATTCGGATCTATAGAGAAAGATCGAATCGGCTTTTGGGACTAAGTTAAGAAAAGTACATAGACAAAGTACTAAAGCATTTTAGTATGGGAGACTCAAAGAAAGGGTACATACCTTTGGCTTTGGGAGTTCCTTTAACTAAAGAACAGTGCCCTAAAACCAAAGAAGAAAGGGACAACATGAGTAGAACCCCATATGCATTTGTTATTGGATCTATCATGTACACTATGTTATGTATTAGGTTGGATGTTGCTCATGCACTGAGTAATACCAGTAGGTTTCAGTAAGACCCTGGTGAGAAGCACTGGTCTACTGTAAAAGGGATTCTAAAGTACCTGCGAAGGACTAAGGATCACTTCTTGGTGTATGATGGTCAAGAAGAGCTTGTCATATAAGGTTATACCGATGCTGCTTTTCAGACCAACACTCAGGATTCAAGATCACAATCTGGGTTTGTTTTTGTTTTGAACGGTTGTGCTTTCAGCTGGAGAAGCTCGAAGCAAGAGACCGTTGCTGACTTGGCTATAGAATTTGAGTATATTGCAGTGAGCGAGGCTACAAAAGAGGTTGTTTGGATTAGAAATTTCATTTCTAGATTAGGAGTGGTCCCAAGCATCCTAGATCTATTAAAAATTTTCTGTGACAACAACAAGGCCATCTTACAGGCCAAAGAGCCCCGGTCACACCAAAAATCCAAACACATACTCAAGAGGTACCACCTGATCAGAGAGATCATTAATTGTAGGGATGTCAAGGTTAGCAAGATAGCAAGTGAAGATAATGTAGCAGATCCTTGGATGAAATAGTTGCATCCAAATCTGCACGAAACTCATTTGAGAGCATTCGATATTAGGGCTATGCCGAATTGGGACTAGTGCTAGCGGGAGATTGTTAGTGTAAGCCTTAGCCCCAATACATTGTTATAAAGCATTTAATTTAATAAATGAGGCATTTGTTTTATCTATTGTATTCTTGTGCATATCAATTGATAGAACTATCCAAGAATGTTGTTTTAGTTTAACTTATCATGTGTGAGACACATGGTTGTAAGACCTTGAAACAAATGAGACTTCATTCTAAATATCCCTAGTCAGTCATTGTTATGGGAATAACAAATGAATTAAGACTAGTATGCTCTCTCTAATAAGTTGAGTTCTGTCTTACGGATCATAAAGACTATAGTGTCAATCAGAGATCATAGATACAAGTTTAGAACATGGTATCTGGATTCAATCCCTTCATGAGAACACTACATGGTACAAGTCATAAGTGTTTCTCATGTGCAAGTTTTGCATCAGAGTTCTTAGACCTAAAATCTCTATGAAACTCTTTATGAATTACTGTGTACTTTGAAATACACCTAACGTGCTTGTAACAGGGTGACAAGTATGGGTATGCTTGGGTATGCACTGATCCATGTTAGAGAGCATGAGAGAAGTGAAGGGATTAACCCTCTTGATAAGAGAGAAAATATCATCGGCCACTTGATCAGTGAACTGAGAAGTGTATGGCCATACTGAGATGAAATAATGAGTAATCATTATTTATCTGAGAGTTCAGTGTCACTGGAATATCAAGAAAAGAATTAGTATATATAATGATGACTGTCTCCATGCCTTATATTAATTCTAATATTCAAGGGTAAGGGACTATACAAAATTACATTAGGTCACTAAATGCCATTTGCATTTTCATTTAGTTTGGAATGCTATAATATCTTGCTAGAGAATATATATAACATTTGAATTAATTTATTAATTCATTGCCAATATTAAATGGACCTATAGGATCGTACACAAAGCATTGGGCTTAAAATATTTAAATAGAGTATTGAGCATTAATTTAGGCTTTTATTTAAAGTCAAATTAATATTTGTAATGGGTATTAAAATTGCTATTGGATCTTGGTCCATCAGAGAGATAAATTTGGCCCAAATAAGATTGATTTCAATTACCTTGGATTAATCAAGTTAATTGAGTATTAAATTCTAATAGCATTTGAATCAAAATAAAACACTTAAAATAGGAGAGAGAGTGATCAAAAATTCAAGATAAAATACTAATGAATTTCGGCAACTATATCCCTAAATTAAGTGATTCGTTTTGATTAAATGTCTTATGTTTATTTTAAATTAATTTGAATTTAAAATTTAAAGGAATTTGAGTTAATATATGTCACTTAATTAGGAAGTGATGGAGGCTAAAATCACTACTAAAGAGAGTGAATTTTGGCATTCACACTTGACCTAAACAAGTGATATATATTTGTTAACTAAAGTTTTGAAAGGCATCTAAGGTTGTAAGTTTTTCAAAAAAACCTAAAATTACATGTTTTTTATTCTCGTTTATGGATTGCGTGGTATGTATGATCAATTTTATTATTTTTCCGCTACGTGATCATCATATATATGCCATGTTATATTCCATCATCCTTAACTCTTATATGATGCTTGCTTTGTACTTTATACTTTAATGTCTGTAATGTACTTATAGTTTAGCCTGCCTAAGTTTGAAAGGTGGATAACGGGATTGATGGATACTCGAGGGTATCAAAACGGTGGATATCTGAAGATATCAAAACTATAGACCCAAATACGGTTGACTATACGGTAGACAGGTCAAATGGACCCAAACAAGGTCAACTAACAACCCAAATGGGGATGTGCATGATCCAATAGGATCAACTGTACTTTAGACCTAAAAAGGTCAACGGTGGCAGCTGCAACATCCCTATAGGCGACTATCTATCCACAATTGAACTCTAATTGCAGGCAATACTCTATTTAATTTTCTTTTCATATATCATGCTTGCATTTAACTAGTCAATTTGCACATGTATAACCATAAAATAGACATATTATGCCATGGCATAATTATGTATGCAAGGTTCTTATAATGCTTCACATACTTTATTAATCATGCTATTATCAGATTTCACATATTAACATGATCATAGTATGACAATAATGTAATGTGTTGTACCTATTCAAGTGCTCATCATAAAACATGCCATGTCATAAGAACTTTGCACCATAGCACATCATATAGATGTGATCATGTAAAAAGATTCATAATCACAAGTGTGTGTGTGTGTGTGTATATATATATACACATGTATTCATATAGGCATATAACAAGACAAGTACTTACTATTAAGCATATTTCATCACATTATGTACTTTAACATGTTATCAATAAGGCACTATATGTGAACATGATCATACTAATGTATTTCTTTATTTCATAGTATAAGCGCATGTTGAAATACACATTTACCATTCATAGGAGTACATACATATAAATAATTTTGCATATAACAAGCAAGTATTTAATTTCAATCACATATGCATATTTGATATAATTGTCAGCAATCTTTACTTAAATATATATGTGAACATGTATATATGTATATATATTTAGGGACTTTTATCAATAATCATATCATATGCTATATCCAATCCAATTTGTTATCATATAAACACATATTTAACATAACTATATTTAAAGCAAGTATAGAAAACAAATTAAAATTCTGAGCCCAACTTGTGAGCCACTTATGATTTTGAAAACATCCTTTTTAGGCTAAATGACCTTATACAATCTTATTCCCTTTGTGTGTAGTTTCCAAAGCATCAAAATTCACCTTAATATCTTATCTATAGCTCGAGATATAGAAAAAAACCATAGGTTGTTCATAGAACAAAAATAGTGTTTCTTACCACTTATAAAAATTCATAGAATAAAATTAAGAAGGAATTAGACCAATATTTCTTCATCAAAATTATACTTCCATGTCTCTAGTTTTACAGAATTTTACTTTGTATGCAAGCATGTCAAATGTTGACTTGAATTTCATAGGGACTGGATGTACTGTTAGGGAACAGACCATAGTAAAATGGGCATAACTTTTGGTAGAGTTGTTAAAATGATACAAACTATAATAAAGAACATTCAATACTTCCTACATACAAAATGTGTATTTAGAAGTCTATTATGCATAGGAATTAATCTCATATCATTCTAACCATTGTACACTAAGATATCTCATTTTTACCACAAATTTTTCCATAATTAGCTTGTATGGATGTTTCTTTAATAGAAACTTGCAATTACATTAAATTTAAGTTGTAGATAAACTCTTGGTATAATAGGAGTTAAGCACAAAATTATGTTTATTCCAACCCCAGTCATAGTATGGCAACAGTATTCAGGTGAGGTAGCTATAGAGGCTTCAATATCGATAAAATACAATTACAAAATAAATTGCTTTCAATATTATCAAAGTTGATACACTATGACTATGGCTAATATCTTTTCTTTTTATAAAGGCAATTATATTGTTTCTACTTTTTCACATAACTCTAATCCAATGAAAAACATGGTCTATTATTAATATCAACTTATCTTATATATACCTCATCATCTCTCTTTATTATGAAATCAATTATACTATATTGCACTCCTAAACACTGTATATTATTTATGCTATCTATATTTTCTATACGTTGTCAAGCAACTTAAACTCTAAATCATTTAATGGCACTTATTTGTATATACTTAGTGTTATAACATTAGACTCTAATTTGATGCATAAAGACACAAGCGTATAATTACTCTCATATAATGACAAGCTATTAATAATCATTAAGCTCAATTATATACTTTCATTTATGTACATATCTATGCCATACTACAAATTAAATTATTAAGTTAAATTAATCTAAAAACCCTTAGTTCCTACTTTATAGATATTATAATTATCCATTAACATGCTCATCCTAGTAAGCTTGTTGATTGAGAACTTGTTAATTGAGTCCTTAAGTGATTAACAATGTATTTGCAATTGTTCCTTCATGCTAAACATACTGACTCTCTACTGCTCACTATTTGATTTTTGAATAATATTTTTTCATATGGAAAATGACATTTTTCAGGAAACTTTTCTTCTTAACAATTGATACGTAAGATCTTAACTATATACTATAAACATTTCAAGTCATTTTGATGTATATCCCAGGAGTTATAACATAAGAAACACCTACTGCTCCAAAGACTCGCCAAATGCAAAAGAGCTACTATTTTGGGCATTTTTGAGGACCTTAGAGGCAAAATTTCATTATTGTTATTTATATAACATTTTTAGGAACAGAAGTTTCGGTTCTATCCCAACTAGAATCATCAAATTCAGAGTTCAAAAACTTAACTTATGATCAAAATAGTCATTGGGGATCAATCTGAATTTCTGGACAACACTTTCCCATTAATGCCTAATATCTTAATTCAAGTCAATATACTTATAAAATCCATAATCAACACAAGTATTAATGCATGCAAGAAATAATAGTTCCCAAACCTGGACATGAAACTCAAATCTTCTTCAAAATTTTCCTTTTTCTCTCACTATCTTCTTCTTTCAAGATCCTATTAATTTTCTTCTTCTTTCCTTTCACAACAATTTCATCCATTAACACAAACTTCTAGCATTTAACTCAATCTACTATCAACCAAAATAAGAAGATGAAGAAGAAGAATTACTAATTAATAAGCTTACCTTAATGATACATACTAACTTCTCTTGATTAATTAAAAATGCATGAATTTCTCTTCAAAGATTTTTCTTAGAGAAAGATTAACTATAGAATTTAAGAGATGAGAAGAAGAATAAATTTCGATAGCTCTCTCTTTAGAATGTCGTCCCTCTCCACTTCTCTCTCTTTCTTATGAATTATAATATATATAGAGTGGCAAGGTAAATTTCTTGCTTGGTCCCTCAAAATTTTGCATGTTCCACTAACTTCTCTTAATTTCTTGCATGTTACACCTTTGCCTCTCATCTTCTTACATGTTATAAATTGGCCTATCCAATTATTCATTCTCTTATATCAACCTTTCAAATCTCTCTTTTATTCACATTTGACCCTTAAGATGTCAAATTTACAAATTGACCCCTAAACTAATACTTTATACTTCAATTACACCCTTGAATATTATTAAACCAATAATAATAATTTAATTATGCCCTTATAAAATTCATACCATATAATTCACACATTTATCACATAATTAATAATAACCTAATAACATTTATGCCCTAAACAATATCTTAATTATATTTTTGCTCCAATTATACACACTATACACTATAATATCAATTGACTATTATATACTCTATCACATAAGACCATGAATTCATTAGATCATAACTACTAATAATTCATCCAATAATGCTTAATTAGACTTCAATAATGTATAATTACCCTTGAATTCTACTATGGCCTATTTAGGGTCCTTACGGGGCATGACTCACCCTAGCCAAGGCTGTGACTCACTTCCTTTAGAGTATGACTCGCTCTTGTTGTGACACCCTACTTTCATTCACATTCCCTTATGCCATGGAATATTATTAGTGTTACCACATAGCTATATAAGTACATTGCTTATTTTGTGTAACAAATTGATAGCCTAAATTAGCAATTCGATTTCTACATCCACTTAATGTCATTAGGTTACTATTCATTTGGCATAAATTTCAATAGCATGACAGCTTGTAAGTCATGCTACCCAATCCTAAAAATGATCAAAATCACACTCCCAAATAGTAACCTCCACCTCCAGTACTCCAATAACATACACAACACTTCTAATGTCAACCCACAACTCATTCACAAAACACGAATATCACATCACATAAATTATCCAATTAACTAACATATAGTTTTCATTTACATATCATAATAAGTACTCCAAGTCCATAATACATATATCAAGTTCTAACTACCTAAAACATATATACATCGAAAGTCCATATTCTAAAAAGTCTTCACCTATGCATGCCACATTGCCTTTCTTCGCTTGTCTTCTTTTTACATGTCCCTGTATGCAGTCAAAACAAACCACATGCTAAGAAACATTATTAGCTAATATTGGATACAACTACATAAAATTTCATCTAATAAATTACTTTAAGTAAAATTGCCATTTTACCCCTAGTGACATTTTTTTAATTAACTTAAAATTTATTCTTTTACTATCTTAAATATTGTTAAATTATTCTCTTGCTTAATTTTTTTAATTATATTCACATATTTCTCTACATTGTAGAAAGTTACCATTTGGTCCCTAAACTTCTTTTTGTTATATTTATCCATGTTTAATTCCAATTTTGCCCCTTTTTGTTTCTTTTGGCTTTTATTTCATCTTAAGTGGTAAATTTCAATTTTAGTCCTTATATTGACTTATAAAGTGACAAATTATATTTTAGTACCTAAACTTTTCCTTATTTATGATTTTTCCCTTTTTAGTTATTTGACTAATTTAACTCTTATTAATCATATTTCTCATGCCAAATTATGATTTTACCCTATTTTTATGTAATTATATTTTTTCCCTTTTAACCTGTTTAACTTCATTTTTTATCTTTTTCATTATTTTATTACATCTTTTGGGCATAATATGTTACTTAGTCCTTATTTTTCATAAAATTATAATTTTGCCCGTAGTAGTGCCCAGTAGAAGCCTCAAACCAGATAGGTAGGAGAGGACTATAATTCTACTAATGGATTGAAGGGGCCACTTACTACAATCCTGCTACTCTAGTATAAGTGAAAGGACAACTTGTCGTGATCCTACTACTCCACGATATGTGTGTGTCGGCTATTCTGTAATGTGTGCTATCGAACTAATCTCATGGTGGTACGGTGGTATATGTGTCCCTATGGCTGGCCATTATATCCTAGGATTCTTGATTACCAACTATACACTAAAGGCAAATGTATACTTAAATTTCATGATATATTTTATATAATTTTCCTTACTAATTAAATTATTGCATAAATACTACATACCATTATAGTATTCAATCATGCTTAACAATTATACATTCATCATGTATACATTCAATATCATATAAAAATGATGAAAACATGTCATTATCATCACATCTGCCATTCGGCCTCATTATGTTCTCTTACATACCATATGTTTCTTTCTTCATTTACATGGCATATGTGTTACTAAGGTCATTTTAAGCATTCATATGATAATACATATTCAATTCACATATTAATTCCTAAGTTACCTTTAGTTACATCATTATGTTCAATTGTACATTATCATATCCACTTGCTATTTTTCATTCTAATCAATTTTATTGCATTCTTTATTCATCATATTATGTATTTCATATTAAATATGCCAAAATTACCGAATTAAGTCATATTATGTCTTAGTACCCAATTTTGCCACTATTGAAATTCTCACTTCCAAATTATTTGCTTTATTAATTCACATTCCTACCACCTTAATTCATTGTTCTATTATGATATCTTAAATTATTTTACATTTCTACTCTAGTTCATATAGTTATATAATGAAAATTTTAGGTAAATTTCAAGAAAATAAATGAAATTAAGTGTAATTTATATCCACTAACCTCAAATGGCTTAGAAATCACCTATTGTTCCTTTTCCTCTCCTTCCTTTTCTTTGCCTTTGTCTTTCCCTTAGATTTCCTTTTTAGGCCAAATTTAGGAGAGAAAAATTAATGAGTTTATGCTATGAATTTAAACAAATAAAAGCTATTAAACAACTATACTAACCATGCTCTACAAGCCTATAACCAAATTTCCAACTAATTCTAACAAGAACTCAAAATATTACCTAATTAGGTTAATTTCTCTCACTAAAAATTCTCCACTTTCAAGCCTCATCTTGCTTCAATTTAATTTCTAAGATGTAGAAGGTGATTTCTAGTGTGTATGGATGAAATGAAGGCTTGATATATGGTGGAAGGAAGAAGAAATGAAAAAAATGGTAAAAAGGCTATGGAATGCTAGGTTTGAATTTCTCAGAAAGAAGGGGGAAATTTATAGATTTTTAGGCAGAATTATAGATGATTCTAGACCCTTTAAGCTACCCTTAAGTCCACCAAATCTAGGGCCAAGATTTCTCTATTTACTATTTGATCCAATGGCTTATTTTTTAGGCCACTTGTTATGATTTCATTGGTCCCTGCATCGCTTTATGTTATGCTGATGCATGTAGGTAATTATGGATTACTTCTAATGACATTTATGCCCTTAGATATTTAAAATATGGCAATTAAGCCTACTAATTAATTTAATCTATGTTTTTTACCATTTTCTATAAATTAATGTTCTGCTAATCAGAATCCCATAAAATTTTTCCCTAAATTTAATAACATATGTGGAGCTTGTTTCTAAAATTTTGGATCATTCTGACATTATTTCGACATACTTCCAGCTTCGGAGGCAATTTCAGCCACTCCGAAATCCAAAATTATTAAACTATCATAAAAAAAAATTATTTTTCACTCCCAATAGCTTATTTATACTATTTCTAATGAGTCTATTCGATCGGAATAATTTGTGGAGGTCTATAGAATATTTATGATTTCGATCAACACTTTTTACAGTACCAAGTAAATTCTTATCTATTTGATTCAGGGTCCTATTTAAGCTCAATTTATTCTCAAATTATACCATTAGACTCCATTTAACTGATATTATCAAACATAATGATTAAATACACTTCCCCAATAGGTCACCCATCCTCGAATTTCTTTGGGCTGAGCACGTTTAACCTTTAAGCATCTGCAAATTTCTCTATACTATACTACTATAATCACACTAATATTTGTCCTAGGGTTACTCTTCATGCTCTAAAATGTACCATACATTCTAGATAAAATTTCAAGGAATTACACCTCTCCTCTTCCTGGATGAGTCTATGACTCATTCTTTGGTGGTTGTTTTTTCTTCTTTGTCAGTTTTCTTATTTTTGTTGTTTTTGTTTTTATTTCCTTCACAATTGTAATTATTTATTTTTTGTTTTAATTAACTTCCTATTTTGTAATTTTACTAGATCTTGTCTTAATATTTTTTTATCTTTGTTAATATATTTTGCATTTTATTTTTCTTTTTATGATCTAAATGCCTTGATTCTTTTTATTTCGTTTTATTAACTCATATGTGTTTTCCTTTCTTGACAAACCATGTGATGTCCTTTTGTGGGAGAATCCAAAATTGGTGGCTTGAGCTAATCCAAGATTAATTTCTCATCTTTAATTATTACCTTATTTATGTATTTGGCATGTATTATTCATTTCTTTTTTGGTTGTGAATCGATTGTAATAATTAGAAAAAAAAGGTTTTTTTTGCAAGATAATGAAGGAAAATCTACATCAAATATTTTCTACTTGATTAATTAGGTTTTTCCCTGTAAAAATGGACCAATTTCTGCTTTTAATCCTAAAATTCACACAAGTATTTTTTATAAATATGCATGAGGGAACCAATATTCTTAAATGATTTTATACAAGTTTGAGTGGGATTTTTCTATAATAAAAAGGACCAATATCCTGATTTTCATTCACAAGATAACGTACAAAATTAAAGATTTTTCTTTATAAATAAAAATTATTCTTTTACCCTAAAATTAACTAACACGATCCTTTTTGTAAAATTGCAAGGGAATAATTATCCCATTTTTTATCCAAAGTACTCCAAAAACTATTTTTTGTAAATATGCATGCAAAGACCAATATCCTTATTCAAAAAGACTCAATAAATTCCCCAGTTTCATGTATGATTATCTTACTATAAGCGTAATTACCTTATAGTAATTATCTTAAGAAGAGATTAGAGCAATTAACCCTAAACACTTGTTTATATAAACATTAACCAAGTTATAAGTAGGAGTGAAGTATGACTTGGCTTTGGTTTTGGCTTCATGAGTTTAAATAGATGGGGACAAAATTCTATCTATTGTGAAGTAGTCAGCCTTCATGAGTTAATGAGCATTTATTCAGTCTGGAGCCCTTAATGTTGGCATTTAAGAGTAAATCAGATGCCTATAAGGTTCGGTGTGCGTCACAATGGTGACTACATTAGGGATCCATAAGATCTTAATCTAAAAGTAACTTGGTTAATTTAATACAAATAAGTGTTTATGGTTAATTATTCCAGCCTTCTTTGAAGATAGGTTGCATTAGAATATGTTACGGCCTTAGAATTAGGTTAGGCATCCTTATTTAACCAACGGTGCATTCTCAAAGTTTAACCATATGTTCACTTAATATAACGAAGTATTGGGAAATAATCACCAAGCCAAGCCTCACACCATTTGGTATATTAAATGGTGACCCGATCAATCATTATGTTTATGATGGCTAGACCTATTGGCAGTAGACCTAAAGTTGTGCCACTAGACCAATACCTTATGTAGTGACAATAGATACTTCCCTTAGGTATCATAAACCATGATACCATGTTTGCTATTTGGGTCCCTATATATATAATTCAATTAAGATAAATTAAGGTCGGTGCTAATCAAAGGCTACCATGCCCTGGTAGGATTACCTCAAATCGTTTAAATTGTTTGAATACATAAAGCCTGATAATGTATTGGCTTGCACTTTAAATATAGAGAAGTTATCCTATTGACTTTTCTATCATACACCATCCATGTTCATCGGGTTCCTTATTAACCCATGAGCTAACCCTACCTAGGACAGAGATCGCACGACTGCCTGTGTAGGAAGTAATAAGTTTGGAAGGTTTTCTTTTGGTTTATTCATGTATTTTGCAAATTATGCACAATATGATCATGCATCACATTCATATTTTGAATCATTCTAATAGTTTTTTTTTTCTTTTCAGCCATTACATAGTCATCCAAGTTGTTTAGGGGTTTAACTAACCATCCCAGCAGAGGCCTTATGACTTAAGTCTTGGTATTCCAGAAGATGAGTGTTCACTAGTCAAGTTTTGAGCCTGAGTTCTTCTAGGAGTTTACCTTGGGTAAAGTAGTAAAAACATTAATCAAAATGTACTCAAAAGACATAGATCTTTTGGTTGAGTTGGAAGACCTAAGCCTTTTTGGAGTTAGTTTATATCACTAAAGCCATAATAGAGTCATCCATGTGTTTTAGGCATCTGGATGGGCATCTTGTTAGGAAACCTTTATCAAAATTCTTGGAATCAGTATCAAAAACTGATTTGGGTTTGGCAGACATCTTTGGGTTAGCTTCAAAAAGTACAGGAATGGTAGATACAACATAAATAGGAGCCTTCAACAATTAGGAGCTAGATAAAAGGTTCGAGGAATTCTAGAGAAAGATGAGGACTATGATGACCTCTTTAGTACAGTTTGCTGGACAACAACCTTTAACATCTACAACCACACATAGAGAACCTATTGTTGTTAAGGGCAATTTAATTGCCATTGCTACTATAGGACCTTCTTTAATGGCTAAATCGAGGGGTACTGGGCTGAGAGTTCTACCTATTAAATAGTGAAAAGCAAGGGTGTTGCTCTCGAGGAAGATTTCATTCTTAAGAGGGGAGAAGAATCAACAATAACACAAGCCCTAAGGAGTAAGTTATCTAGAATGAAAGATCCATTTCTAAAAAGAATGGAGGAAGAGATAGAGGCCATGGCTCATGTATTGTCAGCTGGTAAAGTGATTAGTCCAAAAGATAGGGACCTTAAAAGTGAGGATGTGCTTAGCGGTTTAAGATGCTTGACTTGCCCATGTTTGATGGCACTTCTGATGTGTCTGCCCATATAAAACAATACACTTTGGTTATAAAGGGCACCACTCTCACAAAAAGATAAAAGGTTGACTATTTCAGCCTTAGTCTTATATGCCCTACCGTCAGCTGGTATCATGGGCTGGACAGACGTATAAAAGAGTATTGGGATAGATTGATAGAGGAATTTCTAAGATAGTATGACTGCAACACTAGAATGGAAATCATTTTAAAACATCTTAAGTTGCTATAGCAAAAGCAAGATGAATCCTTCCATGAGTATTTGATGAGGTGGAGGAATAGAGTGATGAAAATGAAAAGAAAACCCAATACAGCTTATCAAATCAGGCTTTTTATTAGAAATGCTAGCCTATATCTAAGAGATGGTCTAAAGATGAAAGGGTGGAAGGATTAAGAGTCCTTAAAAGATATTGCCATTGAAGTTAAAGGTAAGTACTTACTGAAGAAAGCAAGATCTGCTGGTGATATGGGTTTTAGCTTGGGTTAATGAAGATATAGAGGTACGAGTACTGCTGGAAAAATAACTGAGGTATCTGCTACTAAAAAAACTCAGAGAAATTATTCAAACCTAGGCATATCCTTATCATGGGTGCTTGATCGGTTGATAAAAGAGGGAAAATTGCAGCCATTGCCAACTAGGCCCGCTAGGACCCAAGGTCAACCCAATCATCAGGTTGATCAATATTGTGCCTATCATAAGCATACGGGCCACCTCACATATCATTGTTGAACTTTGAGAGATAGTATTTAAGATACATTAATAGTAAATAAATCATTAACCCGAAGAAGAGAGAAAAAAAAAAGGGAAGTTACAATGCAATGCCACTGCTCATATCAATGATTAGCTTAAACCTACCCGAATGGTATGTGTTATGTGACTTGTATGGAAATGATTACCTAGCCATTACCCAACGTACATAATCAAAGAAAGATAAAGTGGAGTGGGGTGTAAATATTTTGACAAGTCAAGGAATGTCGTCCAGAGAGGGAAAGGAGAAGCCAACAATATGTTTGATCGATTGTTGGAAATCACCTAGTGAAAATGAAAAGGATGCTAAAGAAGACCCTAAATATCTATGGGGTTTTAAGAATGAAGAGGAGAAATAGAAAGTAAAGTTTATCGCTAGAAGTGCAAAAGTAGTGCCAAAAGTGGATAGGCAACAGGAGTCTCTATCTTTACTTGTAGAAAGGGAGCGAGATGAGGACTAAATTCTTAAATAGTAAAAGAAAACTCCTGTTTAGATTTATGTTTAGGATCTACTTAGGCAGTCGTCCTCTCATAGAAAGAAAGTTGTGGAGACCTTATGTGAATCTACTATGGCTACCACCATTTCGCCCTCAAAGTTACTAGATCAAGTTAGGGGAAATGCAGGAGAGAACATTACAACACTAATGGGGACTTGCCTATTGAAGGTAGAGAGCATAATTTCCCTTTGTATATAAAGGCGCAAGTTGATGGTAAACATATAGCCTGTGTGAATGTGGATAATGGATCCTCCATCAATGTATGCCCACTTATAGCACTATTAGATTTTGGGTTGAATAAGTTCATGTTGAGTAAGTCAAATTTGGTTTTCATAGCTTACAACAATTTTTAAAGACAAGCAGTAGATACTTTCAAGGCTAGTGTTAAGACAGGGCTAGTTGATATATAAGTAGAGTTTGTAGCATTACCAATCACCACAATAGGAAAAAGTCAATAGGGATTAGGCTATAGTAAACCTAATGCTAAGAAGAAATCCCAATGAAGTCAGAAAGGGTCCTAAATATCCTAAACAGCTTTGTACCTGCATCCATAATGCTTCAGTACTGTGGTGAAATTGAACTTGTACTGATCAAAGGGAAGGTTATCCTAGATTTTGACATATTTAATGATGTTTTAGACTAGGTTAGTAGAACCATCAAACCTGCTTGGGGATTTTGGGATGAAAAGATCATGATCAAATTGTTAAGGTGGGATGATGATGTCCCTAAGGAGATTATAACACTAGATTTGTTAGCCTCTAGAGTTAAAGGAAATGAAAAGGTTGAATTTGAAGTTCCAGTACCCGAATTGATTGAAGATGTTATAAAAGCCATTATAGAGGTAGATAGGGAGGCTCCATTATATATAGAGAATGGGGAAGCCTTATTTAAGGTATCAAACTTGCCGAATGTAGATGAGGATGCTTTTATAGATGTACTTTTTGTACCTAAACTTTTTAAAAATGATATATATAGATCCTATTATATTAATAGTATGAATAACTTTGCTTATTTATGTGATGTTTTGCATGATTTCATTTCACATGATCATGATCATAAAGCATTCATATTTGATATTAATTCAACAAATACTATTCCATTTAATCTTGGTACTCCTGAAAATCCATGAGAAATCTTGATATCATCTAATGTCACCCCTAAAGAGAAAAGAATTTGAGAGCATATTAAACAAAATGAGAGAGTCTTTGACTTTACCTACGAGGATATGCCAAGGATTGATTGGGAAGCAGCGAATATGCTATTCCCACTTATCTTAGATATAAGCTTGTCAAGCAAAAACTTAGAAGGCTAAGGCTAAAATGGGCAGAAAAGGTTAAAGATTAAGTGAAGCAGTGATAGAGGCTAAATTCCTAGTGGAAGTCTAATACCCCAAATGATTGGAAAACATGGTTCCTATAGCAAAGAAAGATGAAAGAGTCAAAATCTGAATGGATTACAAAGATCTGAATGAGGCTTATCTAAAAGATAACTTTCCATTACCTCACATAGATGTTTTAGTGGACAGTGCAGCTAGATGTGCAATATACAGTTTTGTAGATGGATATGCTAGTTACAACCAAATCTTAAATAGAATTATGGATAGAATTAAGAAAGTATTCATCACTAAATAGGGCACATATTCTTATCGATGCATGCCGTTAGGATTGAAGAATGTAGGCACTACTTACCAAAGGATGGCTACAAAGATCCTAGATGATTTGATCCACAGGGAAGTAGAGGTACACATGCATGATTTGATGCTTAAATCAGCAACCTAAAAAGGTCATTTGAAAGAATTCAAAAAGTTTTTCCAGAGGATTAATCTCGATGACCTCAACGAGAGAAAAGTTACTTTTGGCCAAAAAACATAGATATAAAGCTATAAATAATGAAGCCAAATACAAAGCATGCATCTTCGGGCTAAAAGCTTTATTAGCCCTAGAGGCAAGGACTATAAAAATTTATGGTGATTCATCTTTGGTGGTCTACCAAGTAAGGGGTGAATGGGCTAGGAAAGAAGAATGCTTGTTGCCTTACATGAAGTGTTTGAGGGTCTTAAGTGACTAGTTTAAGGTTTGTACCTTTGGATATATACCTCAGGATGAGAATCAATTGGCATATTCTTTAATGATGCTAGTGTCAATTTGGGATAACCCAGAGGGTGTGAGCATTAAGCATGTACTTATTTTTAATTCTAATAAATTATGCTTTGAAGCTGGGCAAGTGATGGATATCGAGGCAAATGATGAGAAACCTTGGTATTTTGACATTCAGAATTACCTTGAGATGCCAGTGTTTCCAGAAGAAACTATAAAAAAGGATCAAAAGATGTTATGCAAGTTATCTGTTCAATTTATTACTATAAGAGGAGGGTTCGGATAAGTGTGAATTATACTATGCTTTTAATTTGTTTTTATGTGGTTAATTGAGTTAATTTAGTATTAAATTAGTTCATTTTAGGTTTAATTAGTTAGTTTGTATGTTTTTAGGCTTAATTTTTAGTTTTGGTGTTTTTCAGGGCCAAATTGAAAAGAAAGGGGCCTAAAATGCAAAAAGGAGAAAGTTGGGGGAAATTTTTGAATTAAGGAGGAATTTGGCTTTCACTCATGAGAGGCAGCCATGAATCACTCGACTAAGTGATTTTCTCACTTGGCTGAGTGATTTGGCACTCACCTAAGCAAAAATTACATGTTCTGCAGTGAAGAACCACTCTTCCAAGCAAAAGAACCACTCTCCCAAGCAAAAGAGCCACTCTCCCAAGCAAGTGAAGCACTCTCCTGAGTGGATGCCCTATTTAGGTGATTAAAGGCTTCTTATTTCACTAAAATATGAATTCTTCCAAGATAGGAAGTCATAGGAGCCGTAAAACTCTTCCTTGGGAGGCTATAAAAAGGAATGAAGAAACTAAGACTAGAGAGAGCATCTTAGATACAAATTTCCTTTAGTTAGTTTACTTTAGCTTAGGTTTAATTTTGTAAGATACAAAAGCTTGGAGTTTAGAAGCCTTGCTTGGAGTTCTACAGAATTATCAAGGGAGTTTCTTGATTCTATGAGTTTGTATCAACTTTATTTACTTTGTTTTGTTTTTAATATGAAGTGTGTGTAATTTTCTTTAACTTTTACTATAGGCTACTTGAATCCTTAATTTTATATTGTATAGACTTAGTTTGCGTTTAATGTGATACAAGTTGATTTTTTGTTGGTTTTGTGCAATTTCTTACCTTTGGTTATTTATAATTTGATTGTTGACTTATTTGGATTAATAGTTGATGATTGATTTATGTATGATTATTGATTTGCATGTTCTTAGGTTAACTTATAGGTATTAGTGCATGATTATGTCCTAAGTGAAGGTATAGTAATAATAGATTAAGACTAAGAAAAGTTAAAATCAAGAATAGATGAAAGTTAAATTTACTTGCAAAAGAATTTAATAGAAATATAGGAGGTTAAAATCATATCTTTGTAGATCTTTATGCTAAGTGTTAAAGAATTCTAAACATAAAAGTTTTAATGCTTAGAATGATAATCTTGATTTAAGTTATCTTGCTTTATTCATTTGATTTCTTCATAATCACTTATGTTCTGTTTTTTATTAAGTCATTATAATATAAATTGAGGTTGATAGTCCTTTAGCAAAAGTTACCTTTAGTATTGATTTTTATCAACTTTAATTGATTGTTTTGTTTAAGTTTTATTTATTAATTCTCTTATCACCATCACAAAACTTGGGATTTCTTTTATTCTTTGCACACAACATTCACTCTAAAATTTGAACAAGTTGCATTTTCATAGTTTTCCTAGGGTACGATATTCAGGGTCTTAATTTTTATTTTCCTATATTACTAGCCAATCTAGTACACTTGCTAGACATCGGTCAAGTTTTTGGTGCCGTTATCATGGAGACATTGGCATTTATTTAAGATTTGAAAATGAATTTTTTGTGTTTTTCTTCTTTCTTATTCTTCATTCTTTATTAATTTTATTCTTTTATTCTTTATAGGTGTCAATAGTTTATGATAAGGGGCAAGCCAATTTGACCTATTGACCCTAAAATTGAAAGAACATTCCATAGGATTAGGAGATTAAGGTAAAGAGAGATGAATTTAAAAGAGCAAGAATAGAATAACCTTAACAACTTTAATAACCACGCTCTCCATGACATACCAATGAATGATCTACACCTTAGGATAGAAGGGCATGTTAACCAAGCTCAAGGGGATGGGTTTACACTTGGAACCATTAGAAATTACGCTATAGCTAGGTGGAATAAGGATCATAGAACTATGAGGATACCTGACAATCAACATTTTGAAATATAACCTACCACCATAACCATGGTCCAAAAGAATCAATTTTATGGATCAAAAATAGAAGACCTTGCTCAGCATTTAGACATCTTTCTAGTAATCAGTGATACAGTTCAAATACTAATGTGTCTATGGATGCCATTAGACTTAAGTTATTTCCGTTTACTCTCATTGGTAAGGCAAGGGACTGGTTGCAAATGTTAACAAGTTAATCAATTCTTATGTCGCTTCTTCCCTCCTACCAAAACTACTAGTATTAGGAATAAAATCCATAATTTCCACCAATTATATGAGAAACCATTCCATGAGGCTTGGGAAAGATTTAATAAACTCCTAAAGAGTTATCCACACCATAAAATTGTTGTTCATCAACTGATGTCTATTTTCTATGTAGGTATGAATTAGTCTATAAGATCTCTCCTAAATGCAGCTTTAAATGGCAGTTTTATCAATAAGATCCCTGAAAAAGCTTTCCTACTCTTGGATGAGATAGCTACCATTGATGCTTAGTAAGCAGGTGTAACGACCACACAGAAAAAGCAAGCTATACACAATGTGGATGAGGTAGCCATGTTATGGGCACAATTAGAGGTATTGACAAAGCAGGTAAGTGGTTTACAAGTTAAAAATGTGTCATCGTTATCTTATTCTGGAACACATGTAGCATCTCAGGTTAAAAATGAGGATAGTATAGCAACATTAGTAGAAGAAGTAAATGCACTAAATCCTTATAGCAATACTTATAATCCTGGGTGGAGAAATCACCTTAATTTCTTATGGAGAGGGGAATAATGCATCTTCATCTAGTAATCAGCCTAGGGCTCCATTTAATCGGAATATAATCTCCCAAAGCAATAGTTACCTGCCTAACCAAGCATCTACATAAAAACCCCCAGGCTTTCAAGCTCGACCTCAACCCATATAGGATAGAAAACCCAATTTAGAGGAAATGTTTGCAAATTTTATGAATGTCCAAACTAATTTTATGGTTAATCAGGATGCTAAATGGAAATCACAAGAAATTTGGATGAGAAATCAAGATGCTTTTATTAGAAATCTATAAAGTCTAGTAAGGAAACTTGCTAACTCTATCTCAAATAGGACACATGGCACTTTTCCATCTAATGTGGATAGGAACCCAAAGGAGGAAGCCAAGGTAATTGCCTTGAGAAGTGGAAAAAAGGTGAAAAAAGCTAAAAATGGTAAGCATTCTTTAGATTTGATAGAACCAACACCAAAGGTAGGTATTTTTAAACCAATTAATGAGAAATCACATGTTAAGAAAAGCAAAGGTAAGGAGACACTTGTTTCTACTGTGGTTGATGAGTCTAAATTACCTTATCCATCTCTAGCTAGGAAGGAAAAGCATAAGGAGCAATTAACTAGATTTTTAGACATGTTTAAAAAGTTGCATGTAAATTTACCATTTGCCGAAACTTTGTTACACATGCCTAAATATGCTAAGCTTATGAAAGTTCTAATAAAAAAAAGCTAGAGAGTGTAGGAACGGTTTAATTATCTAAAAATTATAGTACAATTTTAATGAATAAAATTCCTGAAAATGAAGAAGAAGAGATGAATTACTAAATTACTAATCTTACCTTAATGATATAACAAACTTGTCTTGATTAGTTCAACATGCATGCATTTTTCTTCAAGGATTTCTTAGATATGTTTAACAATGAACATAAAAGATGAGAGAAAGAAAATTTTCTATAACTCCTTCAAATAGAATCCATCTCACACTCTCTCTCTCTCCCACAAAATTGGCTTTTTATATTAGCAAGGGAAATATTCCATTTTAAGCCCCTTGACTTTTTGCATGTCCCACATTTAACTCTCACCTTTTTGTATGCTTAAAATTTACCCATCTATATATTTCTCTTAAATCAACCACTCAAATCTTCCTTTTACTCACATTTAACCCTTAAGACAACATATTTACCAATTTTTTCCAAATTAATACTTTATGCTTCAATTATACCCTTAAATATTATTAAACTATAATATTAAATATTATTCTCATACAATTACTATAATATAACAAATTAATCACTTGTTCCCATCCCTTATGTGAATTTCACATTTTGATTAATCTCAATCAATCATAACCCTATTAAGTCATGCATTTCTATCTAGGGTCATGTTAGGGGTCTCACAAATAAAACCTAATAAATTATATTAAATTTTTACTTAAAGCTTATTAATATGAATATCTAAGAAACTTAATTATATTGTATTCTCTTTAATAAAATCTAATACACTATGTTCACTTCTTGCTCAAACTAAATACAATGTATGAGTTTTGCAAAAACTTAATACAGTGTATTAAGTTTAATAAAACCTAATACATTATATTTAATTTTTCCTTAAAGCTTAAAATTATGAATATCTAACCAACTTAATTATATTGTATTCTCTTTAATAAAACCTAATACACTATATGGACTTTTTATTTAAAATAAATACAGTGTATCGAGTTTTGCTAAAACTAAATACATTGTATTTAGTTTAATAAAATCTAATACACTATATTCAATTTTTGCTTAAATCTTAAAATTATAAATATCTAAGCACTTTAATTACATTGTATTCTCTTTAATAAAACCTAATACACTATATTCACTTCTTGTTGAAAACTAAATACACTATATTGAATTTTGCAAAAACTTAATGTACTGTATTGAGTTTAAGAAAACCTAATATACTATACTCAAGTTTTGCTTAAATCTTAAAATATGAAGTTCTAAGCAATTTAATTATATTGTATTCAATTTTGACAAACATAATACACTATATTCACCTTTTTCTCAAACTGAATACAGTGTATTGAGTTTTGTCAAAATTTAATACATTGTATTGAGTTTAAAACTTAATAAATTATATTCAATTTTTGCTTAAAGCTTAAAATTATAAATATATAGCCAAATTAATTACATTATATTCTTTTTAATAAAACTAATACTCAATATGGACTTTTTGCTCAAAATAAATAGAGTGTATTGAAAATTTAATGCACTATATTGAGTTTAATAAAACCTAATAAACTATACTCAATTTTTGCTTAAAGCTTAAAAATATGAATATCTAACTAATTCAATTACATTGTATTCTTTGTTTACAAACCTAATATAATTTATTCAGTTTTTGCTCAAATTAAATGCAGTGTATTGAGTTTTGCTAAAACTTAATACACTGTATTGAGTTTAATAGAACCTAAAAGACTATATTCAATTTGTGATTAAAACTTTAAAATATGAATATCTAAGCAATTTAATTATATTGTATTTAATTTTAACAAATATAATACACTATATTTACTTTTTGCTCAACTAAATAATTGAGTTTTGCTAAAACTTAATACACTATATTGATTTTAATAAAATCTAATACAATATATTCAATTTTTTTCTTAAAACTTAAAAATTTGAATATCTAACCAATTTAAATAAATTATATTCTCTTTAGTAAAGCTAATACACTATATTCACTTCTTGCTTAAACTAAATACATGTATTGAGTTTTGGAAAAACTTAATACACTGTATTAAGTTTAATAAAATCTAATAGACTGTATTCAATTTTTGCTTTAAGCTTAAAATTATGAATATCTAACAAATTTAATTGCATTTTATTCATTTTTGACATACCTAATACACTATAATCATTTTTTGCTCAAACTAAATACAGTGTATGGAGGTTTTGTCACAACTTAATACTGTGTATTTTTTTTAAACTGAAACTCATTCAATTTTTCATCAAAATTAATCAGATTGTTTTCAATTTTTAAAACACTTAACACACAGTTTATTTGAGTTTATAAAAATGGTATTTATTCACAATCTAAAAAATTAAAGAAACAAAAGTTAATTAGAAAGAATTTTAAGTTTTGTAATTCGAAAAATAGATAAAAAGATATCGCAGAATATGTATTATATATATTCAATTTTAACCAAATGCTATTATTTAGAAATTTAGGTAAATAGAAGAAGAGAAGAGAATTAGCAAGAATTGTGAGTTTTGTAATCCGAAAAATGGATAAAAACATATCGCAAAATATGTATTATATATATTCAATTTAACCAAATGCTTAGGTAAATAGAAGGAGAGGAGAGAATTAGTAGGATTTTGTTGATTGTTTAGGTCGAAGAAAATAAAACTTACATTGATTGCAAGAAGCTGAAGATCTTATGAAATCGAAGTGGTCTAAAGTTATGATGTGTGAGAAATAATTGCTGGAGAAATAGTTGGCTTATGATCTATATGAATGATCTGAATTTATGAATATCAATCGATGAGAATGATCGTAATTTTAGGTTTTGTGAGAGAAAAACGTTTTTAAATTGAAATTATTGAAAGGGAAACTTAGAAAAATTCGTTTTGGGTATATTTGAAAGAAGAAACTTGGAAAAATAGTAGCTATGAAACAAAAAATTTAAATTTTGATTTTATAGTAAGCTGAAAACGCTCGGGATGTATTAATGAAATTTTTTTGTGGTATGTGTGGAGAAACCCCTAAAATATAAAGATTGAACAAAAAAAATTATTAAAGGAAATTTAAAAAATTTAAAAATCTGAAAATGAATTTTATCTTTTCTTTTCTCTTATAATAGAGTAAATTAGGACAACAATTTTTTGTCCTTTTATCCTTACAACAGAAAAGATGGCAACACAATTATCATTCCCTTTTTTACCCCAAATTATCTTGATCCAAGCAAGAAGTCGAAAGCAAAAGAAAATGGTACATTTTTTCTTTTCATTCATTCTCTCACCTTTTTTTTTTTTTTTTTTTACTCTCCTTTCTCACCGCTTAGGAGGAAATTTTATAAGATAATAGAGTAAATTAGGACAACAATTTTTTGTCCTTTTATCCTTGCAACAGAAAAGATGGCAACACAATTTCCATTCCCTCTCTTACCCAAATTATCTTGATCCAAACAAGAAGTCGAAAGCAAAAGAAAATGGCTAATGGTGTACGTTTACTATTAACATTGGATTGTAAAAAAATTATAATTTTATTTTTATTTTATTTTTAATGTTTCAATTGTTAAAATATTGCATTTATATTTTATTAAAAAATTATTCGACACATGACATTTGTACAAACAGACACATAAAACGCTATGGCATAAACTTTTTTCAATTTTATAATTTAAAAGCATATTACACTTAATATTAAAATTATACTTTTTAACAAATATTAAGAGCAAAATTACACATGAACAAATTAGGTTCTTAACTTCTTGTCATTATCGTTTTGGATTCCTCTTTGCAACTTGTGAAACGGCAACATCCTTCCTTTCAATTACAAGAAAATGAAAAACTACCAAGATTCAGCAACGTGTAGAACGAATGTGAAAGAATTTCATTTTAATTCAATAAGCTTTTGCCATGCTCATAACTCTACAATCCCGACATGAGAAGTACATCGATTTTTTAATTCATGGTGTAATTTTTTTCTCCTTTTTTCTTTTGCTTTTTTTTTTAAACAAATCTATAATTTTTCTCAATGCTCCATCAGAATGGATATCCATCTGCACTCAATATCCGATGAGGAAAGAACTGAAACTCGTTAACATTACACATCTCACCAACATCTCGTACACATTTAACCAACCCAACGCCAGCGAAAATTTGACTGTAATGGCCTGTCATTTCACTTGCCCCCAGTTCAATATCTTTTCCGTGCCTCAGATTCGTACTGGAAATCCAAAATTTTGAAAAGTTCTAATTTCCCCTCGAAGGCCAGCCGTTACAATCACCATGCCATAGGCCGACATATTTAGGTTCATCCCACTGGAAGAATCGGCAGTACAACTGGGGCTCCTGGTTCTGGTAACCAAAGGTAGCTTTTCTTCTGGCCATGTTGCTGAAATTCTATCAAAGAAATAACCATTGGTTGCACTGCAAATAATCCCATTCAGGGGGCTATTAGTACACCCAGCTAGTGTTTTCGAACCATCATTAGCACTTATTTCTTCAACAGGTGTAGGAGGATGATTGGCAATGGAAACCTCATCAAGATGGTTATCGAGCCCATTCTGCTCTCCCAAGTAAGTATCTTGTAGTGCCCATGTGTCTCCCATGCCAGGCCATGGAATGGCCATGGATACATCTTGACAGTGGAAGTGCTCATAGGACCGTGTGATAGTGATGCCTTTGCTTCTGCTAGGTCGAGAATCAGCTTCATGCTTCCACACATACACATAAGAATCCTCACTAGCAGAGACTACATACTTTCCATTTGCTGTGAGAGAAGCAGAGATCGGGCTGTTCGCATTCCGGAATCCTGTTACAGAATTATCACCAAAATAACATGTTAAATTCTATAGATGCATTAATATACACTAGGATATGCATCTTAAAAAATGAAGTCATCAAGTTGTTTGTATCTGCAGAATGGAGAGTAAAAATCAAGTCAAAGACAAAAGGTACTGGTGAAATATTTAGAATAAACTTAGAAGACGGGTAACTATTTAGCAGTCAATGATTGAAGCACAAAGCAGGAAATCTGAACCACTCCCACGCACTTGTTCACCAAATGCTCAATTAAGTTCCTTTTGTATACTGTTCACCTTCAAAGAAAGAAATAATTGCACCAGACCTCACAAAAAGATGTCAATAGGTAAAAAAAAAATGGATTACTTGCACTGGAGTTGCAAGTATTTCTGGATTTAAAGTGAAAAGATAAACAAAATGAGCTCTACTATGTAGCTATCTCTTATAAAAGTTCAGTTCCATGTACAACTTGCAATATCAAGTTCAAATGTTCAAGGACATCACCATGTTCATGATACAGAACAGTCATTTTTAACATCACAAACTCCTATAAATTTAAATCTTATTTTATGTTGGATTCTCTGGGTGTCAATCTATTCAATCAAAGCCAATTAACTCCAGCAAAAGAACAAACTGACTCCATGTTCTCAAAATGCATTGTCAATCCAAGAGTTTATCAACAATCCCTGGGAAAGTATTTAAATTCCTCAAAAGAAAAAAAAAAAGCACCCAACCCTCCAGACCGGAAACCACAACAAAAAATCAACAGCACCTATAAGATGTAGCTTTTAATATAGTGGTTTATTCATTAGCTTCAGAATAAAGCTACTCCCTCTTCTACTCCCCCAAAAGAAAATGCAGGATGCTAAATCATTGCCCATATATGAACAAAGCCTACTGTTCAAAGATATCTAAATAAAAACTTATCTAGCAAAGCTGAAGCCAAAAACAGATTTTGAACATTCTATTCATGTATGCTCCTACCGTACATGGACAGCACAGAAATTCTCCAGTTTTAATTTCTATATTTAAACTTGCTATATGGATCCAATGTCATGTAACCTGGAATTGTACATTGCCAAAAAGTAGAATATTATTGTCCGCTAGCCTTGTTAACACAATTTCCATAACATGCCTCATTTTCTTAAAGCTAAAACCACAGATGTTTTAACAGCATGAGCAAGTTGGATCGTCTGTCCCTCATGTTAAACCTGCTATGAGACAAGCAGTTAAAAACCACCTTGTGCTATAAAATAAATGTGATTTTGTCCAAGTACTCTGATTTTCCATTTATTATTGTGCATTAACCTCGCAGGATAGTACCAAAAATCTCTTTTCATCTATCAAATAAAATTTGAAGTCTTGGAAAGGGGAGATCACTTTGTAAGAAAAAGAAGCAACAGGTATTATGTGCTTCAGGACTGTGTTTTAAAGGATAGAGCATAAAGCAAAGTTTTTCCCAGCCATCATGACATAGGATGCAAATCATAGATGATAGTGATGACAGCATGCTTCAGGACTTTATTTTAAATGATTGAGCACAAAGCAAAGTTTTCTTAGCCATCATGACATAGGATGAAAATCATAAATTATGATTATGATGATGACGGCAACAATAACAACAAAGACAATAGCGATGTAGGATTAATATTTAAAAATAAATAGGACCACAAGAACTACTATAATTAACTATGAAGAAAAATAAAACAGAACAAGGGCCAAATATTACCTTGTACTAATATTACCTTGTACTATCAAAGCGGATCATATTTGCCTTAAAATTTTAAAGTGACAAGACATACTCACATATGCCCTTTTCAGAGGTAATATGCAAGTACGTTTTGTCACTTTAAGGGCATTTAAAATAAAATAAAAAAAAAAATCTTTTAAGGACAAATGTGATCCATTATCATGCAGACAAAAACAAAATGCAATTCCGTTAAAATCAACTGCCCAAGTAGAAATCACGGCCAATCAGATTTATGCAATTACAGTATGCAGTCTGAGTCGAGAGGTTAAAGCAGTAATTCAGATTGCAGTCATACAAATACAAATCTGTGGGCATATGCTTGAACATCCACATTAATGAATACAAGGCATCTCTATCAGATTAATGAGCTGCTTGATATCATTTATCCTCTAAGCTAACCTCATAGAATGCTCTAGAGTGCATTTAGAAAATTCAATTTAAGCAAGTTTGAGTTCCTAGAATAGTGGTAAATTAAATAAACAATCCAACGAAAAAATAGAACACACTTATTATCTGGGGACACTTAATTTAGCACTTGTGCACATGA
>JBBPFJ010000754.1:0-52775 GCA_037975025.1 Excoecaria agallocha | reverse complement strand
CTCAAACTCATCAAATCTCCTATCTAATTCTTAATTATCAGGAGCTCAAATTTTTGGCAGATTTGTCATCGCTATATGTTCTGAAGTTGCTTTGAGAATATCATCCAAACTCAAATCTATCTCTAACTCTAATTCTAATTCAACCTTTCTTGGTAAAAACCTCTTTTACAAGATGGCTGTTAAGACCCCTAAACCACCTAGGTACATGATCTGGAATAGTTGAAAAAATGATGTATGAGATACACATGACACATGGATATGTTAGGTGTACATATGGTGCATGGCTTATGTTGATGCATAACATATGAATGTGTTATATACATGATGCATAATAAATATATTATACATAGATGCATGAGAGTGATGCATATGAATGACATATATATGATGTGCAACTCAATTGTTAGCATGAAACATGATGGCGTTGTGATATATAGGTGATGCACGAGCATGGCACACATATAATGTATGGGAATAATTCTATACAGAAAGCAGAATGTGCAAGTTAAAAAAAAACTAATGCAGAAGGTGCATTTTATGGCACACAAAATGAAGCATACACATTTTCATGGTAAAGAGAATTTACACATAGAATGCACATACTTTGCATTATCATATTATTTTTTTTTGTTTACACACAATGAGATGCATGCACATGCACTTTTTTACTTGAAAGAAAAATGATGCACACAAGATTTACATGTTTTAATTCTTATTACATGTAATGATTTGTGCAAGTAAGAACTATACATATGAGATGAAATGCACATGCATAAAAAATATATGCATATAAAACATGCATATTATTTTTAGTTATTATCATTACCATCATTTTTGTTATTTTGTTAGAGATATATGCATATATATGCAATATAGGAAAACACATGCAAAAGAACGAAAAATCCTTCCAACTTTATTACTCTCATATAGGAGTCGTACAATCTCTTTCCTAGGTAGGATTAGCTCATGGGTTAACAAGGAACCCAATGAATAATATATGGTGCGCGGTGGAAAACTAGCAACATAACCTCTCTTAATTGAAAGCATATGTAAATGGATTTTAGCTGTTGCATATTTTAAACAATCAAGTAAACTAAAATTTGCCTATTGGGGCATGAAAGCCTTTGATGAGTAAACATCAAAATTTATTTGGATTTATTTAGTACACAAAGGCCCATAACACAAGAATGTATTATGGTACATACCCCTTAGTGAAAGTGTCTATGCCATTACACGGGTTTTTGGTTTGGTAATACAGCTTTAGGACTACCCAAGCATGGTCTCTGCCAATGGATCTAGCTCATCATGAGCATAACGATTGATCGAGTCACCATTTGATATACCAAAAGGCATGAGGCTTGGGCTGGTGGTCCCTCCCTAACACTTCCTTATATTGAGTGAACGTAGAATCGTGCTTTGGGATTGCACTAAGGCTAAAAGAGGGATGCCTAACTTAATTCTAAGGCCTTAGCATGAATGCAATACAATTTATTTTGAAAAGAGATAAAACATCTTGCTCTCTAAGCACATTTATATTAAATTAGCTAAAGGTACTTTCAAAGCAAAATCTTGTGGTTCCCTAGTGGGAATTTACCCACTGTGACATGTGTTGAACCCTTAAGGCATTCGATTTGCTCTCAAAAACTTGCTTTTAAGACTTGAGACTAGATAAAGGTTTATTTAACTCGTGAAGGTTGGTTGCTTTATAATGGATAGGATTTTATTTTTATCTATTATTGATGATCAACCTACAAGAGGGTCTGCTGGGCACCACAAGGTAGGTATCACGGAGTCGCCACCCAATAAAACATTGAAAAAGTGAGTTATAACCTTTTAAGGCCAAAACAAAAGATAGTTTGGGACCTAAATCTTATTTATACCTTTGGTTAGTGTTATATAAACGAGTTTTAATGATTTATTTATTTTATCCCTTTTCTCACATAAGATATCATGGTTAAAAAGTAAGGCCTACTCAAACACGTTGGAAAGCCATAAAGCATAAATACTAAAAGCTGCAAATGCACTGCATAAAAAGCATTAAATAATATAAGAATAAATTATACAAAAATCAAGGAATTAATTGAGAATGTCCATTTTGATGAGGATGTTGGTCATCACATGCATATTTACAAAAGAAAAAACTTCGAGTACATTTTGGATAAAAAATAAAGACATTGGATCCCTCACAGCTCGGAAAGAATCATCTTAGTTAATTTTAAAATAGAAAAATTATTTGTATTTATAAAGAAAATCCTTAATTTTAAACGTTTTGTGGGTGAGAAGTAGACATTTATCCCCTTATTAGGTTAATGTTTGAAAAGATCATTTATTTGCAATAGATAAATAAAGAAAGGCATGAATAATAACAATATAAGAAAGAAAGATATACGTAAATAAGGCTATTTATTAGATTGGGAAACACTGGTTCCCTCATGCATATTTATGAAATTATTTTGCGTGATTTTTGAGGTTAAAAAGTGGACATTGTCCATTTTATTAGGAAAAATCTAGATTAATTAAGTATAAATAATTTTGATGTTGTTTTTAATATAGCTATGCAAAAAAGCCTTTATTATTACATGCTTGGAAATAAAGGGAAAATAAAAAAATAATTATACAAGTCTAAATAATGAATAAATGAGGAGATAGAATAAACCCAAAGCTAATCTGCTCCGCCTTATCCTCCATCTCCAACCTAATTTGACATATCCAAATGTATTAAAATATGTTAGAAAAATTAACTAGTTAATAATGAATATAATAAATGATAAATAGTAAATAATTAATTAAACCGAACAATTTAAATAATTAATTAATCTTAAATAATAAAATAGACAAAATAGATAAAATGGATGAAACATCCACAATTCATGCAGCATGTATTAACATGTGTATGCTAAAACAATAGATAAACACAATAAATGATTACATAATTAAATGAAATAGATAGATAAATGATAAATAATTAGTTAATTCAAATGAATTAGATAATAATTGAATAAATATAATAGCAATAAAAAAACAAAATATGCAAAATGCATGATATATCTAGAATTCATACAATATTTATAAACATGCATATGCTAAGGCATTTAAATAAATAAATATAATCATATAATGAAAAGGAAAAAAGTTAATTTAAAATACATAGCTTATTTAATGTATATAAAATAATAATAATAATAATAATAATAATAATAATAATAATAAGAATAATAGCAATGTACATATTACACAAATAGATAAATAAAGAATAAGATTAAAATATAATTTAAATGACTATAATTAATTAAATAAATAATAAATAGATAAATTCATAAATAGGTAAATAGGAAGTAAACTCATATTTTATAATAAATTACATTGCATAAAATAACATGGGCTAAAGTAAAGTGAAGAAATATTAGCAAGTAATAAAAATATAAGCAACAATAAAATAATAGAATTAAAGTGAATTAAATATTTGTATAATTATATAAATAAAATAAATAGGTGAAACATAAGTATTAATTAATTAGGCTAAATAAACAAATACAAATATAAAAAATATTTGCAAAAACTATATTAAAAGAATATTAGTAATACAGTATAAAAAAATAAGCAATATATAAAACATATTATAAATTAAGAGTAAAATAATAAATAAAGAAATTATAATAAATTAAAATAATTGATTAACAAATAAATAAATAACGAGTTAAAATTATAAACTAATATAATATTATATATCTATTATAAGTTGCAAGCAAAGTGGTAAATTAATATAATAAAGTAAAAA
The DNA here is from genome assembly GCA_037975025.1 of Excoecaria agallocha. Classification (NCBI taxonomy): domain Eukaryota; kingdom Viridiplantae; phylum Streptophyta; class Magnoliopsida; order Malpighiales; family Euphorbiaceae; genus Excoecaria; species Excoecaria agallocha. Next base: position 48,997 of record JBBPFJ010000754.1, on the reverse strand, counting down.
AATGCAATAAATTTAAATGAATAAAACAAAAATGGAAGATGCAGGTGAAGAAAATAAAGGAAAGCAATAGGAATTGAGAATATTAAAAACAAGCTTTTGGGCCAATGAACAGTGCAATTAAAATAATAAAATAAAGGAAAGATGAAAGAAGTGTGAGTGGCAGTGAGAAAGGAAAGCGAGCACAAGCGCGAGTGACAGGGAAGTAGCAGTAATGCGCACAAGAATCAACCGAGTCACGGGCTGACTCAACTGAGTCACGGACCAACGGACTGACTCAGTCCGACTTAAATCTGTGATTCAGCTAGAAAATGCACTCCATCTTTTACAACAATGCCAGGAGGCATGGAAAATCACAAAATCCACCAAAAAATGCAATTTTAACCATTTCATGTATAAAAAGGCCAGAAAAACACAATAAAACAAATTAAAAAATAATTTAAATGAGTAAAATAGAGACTAAAGAAAAAAATGAAAATTTTGAAACCAATAAAGAAGATGATGAATAATAAATTCAAAACATACATCAAATCTCAATTTTAGCATGATTTTAATTGTTTAACATGAATTAATGAATGAAATAAGCATAAACCTCAATTAATTATAAGTTAACAAGTTCAAATTTAATAAACCAAATAAATGAAAAAAAAATATGAAAGAATGGAGAAATTCAATGGCTATTTATTGTAAACTAAATTCTAACACTAGATTTATTGACTTGGGGACTCAAGAATATTACCTTCACCATCAAAGACAAAGGAAACCCAGTGCTTTTGGCCTTCCTTTCCCATTTTTACCTTTTTTGTTCTTGGGTTTTTTGAGAAATAGAGAGTGTATGTGTGTGGAAGAGAATGTGAGAAGAAGAAGAAGAAGAAGAAGAAGAAGAAGAAGAAGAAGAAGAAGAAGAAGAAGAAAGAGACCCCTATTTTTGTCCAAATTCAGGGATTAAAAACACTTTAAAAAAATCCTTCTTAAGCTATTAATGCTCAGATAAGATGAAGAGGATTTTTTAAACATTTTTTATCTTCTTTTTTGCAACTTATTTTGTTAAAAAGGATTTTCAAGGAGTGAGTCACGGCCTTGACTCACCAAGTCAAGGGTGTGACTAAGTCATAACCTTAACCTGTGAGTCAAAGGAGTGACTTTGACCCTTTTTTTTAACCCCTAAAACCCATTTTGACCATGCTAATAGAGGGAAAAGAGGAAAAACACCCAAAAAGGATTTTTAAACATTTAAAACCCCAGAGAGCACAAAATAAGCATTTTGAAAGCATAAAACTCAGGAGAAAGCCTAACACTTTCATTCCTTGTCTATTTATTAGAAACACTTTCCTTATTACTCAACCCTGATCAGGAACCACCTCAGGAATTAGTGTTTATACTATGAATGACACAATAACCAAGTGTATGAATAAGAGTGAGGTTTCAAATCCTTTTTTTTTGTTTTGGCCTCATAAGGTCAAACCACTGTCTCGATATTCTATCGGGTGAGAACTCTATTATGCCTATCTTGTGATGCCTAAAGATACATCCTAGGTTTAACCACCAACGATGAGATATGAATCCTTTGACCATCGCAAAACAACTGGATTTGAAGGCGAGAGACCTTTGCTTAGCTGTCCTTAAAAGTGAGACCAATCTTGATAAAAAGTCTTCTTGGCATGCCTATTCATGTGCCCACTCGTGTGATGTGCATCATAATGGCAACTTTGTTGGGGATGTTACTAGACTTTGCTCTAAAAGTATTCTTGGTTAATAAAACATAAATGGCCAAGGTTAAGAAATTTTATCTTTTTTTCACAATTGCATTAAAATAAGACTAGAGCCTTAGAATAAATTAAACATCCCACTTTTTTGTTTCAATGCATTCTTAAAGCACAACATATGTTCACTCATTGTAGGGAAGTATTAAGAATAATCACCAATCCGAGTCTCGTACCTTAGGGTATATCAAATGGTGACCTGATTAGTCGTTATGCCTGTGATAGAATAGACCTCTTAGCAGGGACCATGTTTGAATAGCCTTAAAGTTGTATAACTTGACTAAAGCCCATGTAATGGCATATATATATCTATTAGGTTAGCTAATAAGCTCTTTAATAATGTTTCAATGTTTGTGATGCGGGCCCTTCTGCATTAAGCAAATCTAAATATGCCTAGGTGTTTCTCATTATGCCTTTTATGCCTACTAGATCTCTCATTGGGCCTTTTCACACCTAAATAAGTTCATCTTAACATGATAGGATTGCTTAAATATGTAAAGGCCAAAGGTTTTATGTGTGCTTTTAATAAATGGATGTTATGTTGCCAAATTTTAGCAATTCAAAGTCTCTTTAAGAAACTTTCAGTTTGTATGGCTATATCATAATCTGTCATCACTGATCTATAGTGTATATCCATAGTTTACCTAAGTCCTTAAGGCTATACAACAACTCACCTTCGCCATAATGTAAGGTGTTACTAGGGATGATCATAGGGTGGAGGCGGGGAATAGGTCACTGCCAACTGCCATGCCTCCAATTGGATTATAGGGGGAAAATTCCCCCATCCCCAATTCTAGTTCAAATATAACTAAAATATAATATTTAACAATTAATTATAATTAAAATGAAACATTTAATAATTATAAAATCTAAAATCAATCACAAATCAAATCAATATAAATTTTAACAACTAACAAAACTAAAATTAAATACAATTTAAAACTAAATTAAATATAACCATTAAATTTCAGGGCAGGGACCACAATCCTCGCCCTTATCTCGATTCTAAATCATGGATTATTTTTCTCACACCTATATAGGGGAAATTTTTGGGGATTCACTACCTTGTTCAAGGTGGTTCACCATCGAGGGTGGGGAATAATGGTCCATAGGTGTTACATGACACGTTGTAAGGCTCTATCATAAGTTACCATTGTAGTTTGCAAGGCATAACCACAATAGTTCAAAGTTTCCTTAAAAAACATTCGAATTTGAAAGGTGTATTCACACTCTACATGCCAATCTGCAAGGTTTACTACAATTCCCATGAAAGTCCTCTTAAGAGACAAACCAAAGGCTATAAGGTTCTATTGCAATCTACAAGATAGCCTTCAAGGTCATATCACAACCTCATCACCTAAGTCTTTTTAAGAAGCGAACTTGGATATGCTCTCTCAGGTAAGTGTCTTTTTCTTTCTCTTTAAACTTTGGCTCACCTTGGCATTTACTATGCTTGCCTCTCTAAAGTTGTGAGCAAGTGTAGACACTAGGTTCTAAGGCAACTTTTATCAAAGTTACATAATAAGAAAGCACTTTCCTAGAAAGGACAAGGATTTGAGAGATTTGGGATCTATCTATGTTTTCTAAAAGGTTTCTCTAAAGGTTTTAGGTCTTTTGACCCTTTGGAATACTTATCGGGAAAGAGAGCTCATTTTTTGTTATCTTATTCTACTCATGGTTGTAACTCACTTAAGTCACACCCGTAACTAGCTCTCGTACCCCAATGATGGAGGAAAGGCCAAGTTATAGGTGTGACTCACTAATCATGGCCATGACTCGTGCTTTTTCCTTAAAAAGCTATAAAAGCCACATTTTTACAAAGACAAAGGGTTTAATGTTCTTGGCTATCGTGACCTTTCATTTGCCTGTAGCATATATAGCTTTTTAAAGTTTTAAAAGCTCTAGAAGCTTCATTTTCAAGGTCGCATTTCCATTATTTAACTTAAGGAGAGATCTTGGATCTTGAAGCTTTATTGTCTAGTAAGGAAAAGTACACTAAAGGTAAATTTATAAAGTTTTTTCTTCCTCTTAACTTATTTCTTTCTTGAGTACATTTACGCATTCACTTTTGAATGTTGTAAACGTGTTGTTTTATGTGTTTTTGGTAGATTTAAGTTGTGAAATCTACTAGTGGATACTTGTTGTGTGGTATAAGCATGTAGGTTATATGTGAAAGTTTTAGTTTTAAAGTGGTTTTTTTGTTTTCTTTCATCTTAAAACCTTAAGAATCATGTGTTTAAGTTTGTGTTTTGGTCTTATTTCACGCCCAAAATCACATGTAAATAATAAAATTTTAATAATATAAAATATTTTGTACATAACTAAATAATTTGAAACTTTTTTAATAAAATGGGACCAATGTCCCTGGTTTTCAAATAATAAAGTCACAATAGATGCATTTTTGCAATTACATGTGAGGACTAATGTCCTCATCAAATGAGCTCAATGAATAACCTGATTTATAATGTTTATTTAATTTAGTGTGTCTCTCTTTCAATGTTTTGAAACTCAAGTTAAACCAATTGGTCAAATAACGAACTAGTAAGTAAATTGGTTCGATTTAACATAAAAATTGAAAAAATAAAAAAATTAATGTGGACTGAAAAAAATTGGATTGGATCGAAACTTATTGAATTAGCTAAGAATCTAGTTTAATGTAAAAGCTATGCATTTTGTTTTTTTATGAAAAAAATCTTAAATTCCCTTGGTTAAATCCCTAATTCTGCCTCTTTTTTATGCAATCAACAAATAGTCCCGACCTTTACTCATTTTCCCTTAACAACCAATGTCAATCTTCCTTTGTTGGCCATCGGTTAGCAACTACGACCAAGAAATAATGCAAATTTTAGTTCCCTTACCCAATGTTAATTTTAGTTCTAGGTACTCTTTTGATGAAATCAATATGCTAAGTAGAATAAGTTTAGATTGCAATTCATAAATATGATTCTTCTTTAAGAAAATAATAGGCATGGCTAATGAAAATAAAAATGAAAATTGATGTAATTCCCCATGCATGGATTTGCAATCCGTTCCTATCTTCAGATTTCCTTCACCTAACATTAATAGTAATTTCCTTCCATTCTCCTTGATTTCTTTGGTTTGATTTTTGTTTCTATTAGCAAGTTACATAACTAAATCATTAAATGCTAATCATTTCTAATTTATTTCCAAATTAAGTAGCCTTCATTTAGGCATGTGTTTTTGTATACCATCAATCTAAAAATGTTGTGTTTACTATAATGGTTGTAATCAATTTAATTACTGTAAATAACCATTTTGCACTTCTTATTTTTACTAGTTTGGCTTTTTTACTTGTGTTTTCAATAAGTGTTGTTTTCTTACTTGTTTTTTAGCAATTGTTGTTTTTCTGCCATTATTAGTTATTACTAATCTTTCTGTATACCAACCAAAGTGAAGGAAACACATATACATCTCCATATTATTCATTTTCCCATTTAGATAATACTTATTTGAGTTTTGCATAGGTTAAATTTATGTTTTACTCACTTTATAGGAATTTAAAGCAAAACATCCAATTTAGAATTTAATTAAAATATTAATTTAAGGTAGGGCATGCAAGTAGTTTTAGTCACTTTTGAATTTGTGATTTTACATACCATATTTTTATTTTTTTATAAATAATTATATTTTAAAAAGTAAAAGATCCAAGTTAACCTAGTCAAACCAATTAAACCATTAACCAGTTGGCATGTCAATTCGACATTCAATCCACTTTTGAAAATCTTACTCTTTATGCCATACTTTATAGCTTTTTGAAAATCTTACTCTTTATGCCATACTTTATAGCTTTTTGATGTGATTGAATGCTCCTTATGTTATCTTGCCATGATAAACACATGAGAAGAGAGATAAAATCATTAACCTAAAGGATTATGAATGTTGTATTAACCAAGCATATGAATAAGAGTCTGGTTTATAACCCTTCTCTCTATTTGGCATGATAAGGTTGGACCATTGTCTTGATGTTCTATTGGGTGGCAACTCTATTATACCTATCTTGTGATGCTTAAATATGCATGTCAAGGTTATTCACCAATGATCAGATAAGGATCTTTTGGTCATAAAAAATTGATCGACTTCAAAGTGTGGGAGACCTTTACCTAGCTGTCGCTAAAAGTGGGATCGGTCTCGATAAAATGGTCTCCTTAATGTGCTCGTTTGCACACCCAACTGTGTGATGTGTGTCATAGAAGGTACATCTTTTATCTCATTTTATTGCATAGAGGTAACCTTAATCCTAATACGTTATTTTCTCTCTGATATCCCATCACTTTAGAGAAAATATAGATCTCTATGTCAACTAGAAATGTAGCACCCTTATTCTATAATCTATACATATCACTTTATCCATCTCATTACACATGTTTTACTATGCAACATAAACATATATCAACTATATAGAGGATTGATATTCATACTTAAACCATAAGAGCGCTATACTATTAAGACTTCACAATATACATTAGAGTCTCTTTACAAAATATAACCACTGATTAACATCTTACAAAATAGTTGTACTTTTACAAGATTTCCAACACAACATAAAACCCTCGAAAAACAAAAAGGAACCAAAAAGAAGACTATATACTTTATAATCTTCAAAGACTTGTGTTGGCCAACCAGCTACAGATATCAGTCCTACAAGAAAGTTCTAGCCTTGCAACCTACACGGATGAAACACCCGTGCTAAGCTATAAAGCTTAATGGGGAAATAAATCATGATAAATGACCACTCACAGTGATCGTCAACAAGCACCCAACATGCATCAAATATAAAAATGATTTATTTCAAGAAATGAAAGAAATTAAACATCAACATTCACATATAGAAATCATAAAGTTCAACCATTGATAATATTATTATTTTATTAATCAATGCTTAATCATAAGGATAAGACTATCAACCAAACATAACAAATACACGTTATAGAATGTGTACATGCAATAATGTGAACACATATATAAGCATAGGAAAACACATATTTCAAAAACAATGGGTGTTATAGCATAATTCATACGTTGTCATACACATAAAAATTAAAGGCATATATATAGAGAGCATTTAACAATTAGCATGCATTTTTGATACTAACAGTATAGATACATATACTATTGGGCATTCTTTTAGACATGGGTTTTATATGCAACAAAAGGAATTTCATATTTAGAATAGTATAAAGTCGACTAAGAATTTGCATGCCTTATTAAACTTTTCTTAACCTTTGATAATAAAGCCTGCACTATTCTAAAGAGGTGGATAACGGGTTATACTATAGCACCTAAAGGTACAAGACTGTTGATTATAACGGTGGCACCCGAAGGTACAAATAAGATACCCGGAGGTATTAAACGGTGATCCCTTGTAGGGATAAAACTGTATAATAAATCGGTGGACCTAAATGGGGTCAATCAAATAACATGGACTGGTCAAGTGAACCCAAATGGGGTCGGCTACAACCCACACGAGGGTTGTTTAAATTAACTTTAACTTTTAAACCTTAAACAGGGTCACTATACTTTTAAATTCAAGTGGACCTAAACAGGTCAAAATGTTCAGAAGCAGCTGTAAGGTACCCTTACAGACATGCCTATCTATCCACTTCCTAGACTCAAAGCAGGCAGTACAATCTCTTTACTTTATCTTTTCTTTATTCATTCATATTCTTACATGCACATGTATGCTCTTGTGTAACAACGAACAATGTACTCATATACATGCTCTTGTTTAACTTTATATAAACCTTTGAACATGCTCATTATTGGGTATTACTATTTTGTATTTGAAATCTTTTTCAATCATGTAACTATTTCGTATAACATGGTTGTATCTATATTATACTATTTGCTCCTGTGCATAATCATGTACAGATATATATATCTTCTCTAGAGCATCAACATATATGCATAGTTCATAAAACAATTTATACAATTGGCTTATGTAACAATCACATGACAAAATACTCCCTCTTTAATGCATACACTTGTGTACATATTGTCATATAACATTGCTATTATGTACTTTAATAAGATTTCTATAATTGAATCTATTGCTATGTAGATCTGTGTTTTAGCTTGCTAACATGTGACATCACATATGCTTATTCGTGTCATTTTATTTAAGTAAAGACATAATCATACATTTCACTTTAAATCATATGCTTTAAATCATTTCACTAAAGTATCTTTCGAACCCGATCATGTAAGATCATACTATATATGTATATGTTTATATGTACACATATATTCTACTAGTCATATTACTTCTTTTTACAAGTAGAGTTAATATTTCAAACTATAAGTACCATACGAACAGTCATGGGTAGCATTTTTAATATTGACTATCATGTATGTATTCATATCCACGTTTGAACTCTATTGCAGGCAACACTATGTTCATGTTCAACTCACATATCAAGACTGTATTCATAGTATACTATTTGTACATATATAGAGTCTTGTAAAACTATAAGTTTTCTGGTGCATAGACAGATATATGCATATTTCATATAACAAGTTATACATCTAGCTCATCCAATCTGTGTGACTATGAAATTTGCATCGTGAAATATAGCATGACATATAATCATCACATCATATACTTGATCATGTTCTCATTAAGCATCTCACATGTTCATAGTCATGCTAAAACATTTTCTATCTCATAGGGCAATTACATACTCATACACTCATATACATAATCATGTGCTATACAAAATATCGACATGTTTCCATATGGGCATATACATATGACATGGTCATACTATTATATTCCCTATTTCATAACATAGGTACATGTCAAAATATGCACTTTCTTATCATAGGATTACATATATATTCATAAATTTTGCATATGACAATCATGTACTAATCTAATTACATATATAGGTTAGATATTTTCATCACCAATCTTTATTTATGTACACATACAAATGTATATGTATGCCTATAAATCCTTCATTGATAATCATATTACATGCCCTATCCAATTTATTTTACTATCACATAAACAACTATTTATCTCAATTAATTAAAAAGTCATAGAATAAAGTATCACAAAAGTCTGCACAGGACAGCATTCTGGACTCGATTTGTGAGCCACATTTGAAATTGAAGATGTCATTTTTAGGCAAAATTATCTTGTACAATCTTATCCCCCTATGTGTCTAGTTTCCAGAGCATCAAAATTCATCTTAATATCTGACCTATAGCTCGAGTTATTTGAAAAATACTATAGGCTGTTCATAGAGCCAAAACAGTGTGGGCTGTCACTTAAAAAAATTCATAACATAAAATTGAGAGAGATTTAGACCAAAATTTCTTATTAAAACTTATACTTTCATGTCTCTAGTTTTAACAGAATTTTTTTTTTGTAGCATTTCAACACCTCTACAAAAAGTTATGCCTATTATTGTAAATTCTGTTTCTATGAGCAGTCCAGGGGACTAGTCCGGATTCAACCCTAAATTCCCTATACTTAGAGGCAGATTTAAGCTTATATTTCTTCTTAATAATTGTATATTTTCTATAAAAATTAACTTTACATCATTCTGATCATTGTAGACGAAGTTATCTAAATTTAATTACAAGCTGTTCCAGACTCCACATTAACAGTTCACCTGATTTTTCAATAAATTATAAAAATTAGTTAGAGGCAGAATCAACGCCTGGTCCCTTCCACAAATTTGTAGGTTTATGTCTCATTTAACTATATAATTTTGAATTGGTTCATTTTGAGGTCTTTAACTCAATTTACAACGGAATTACCATTACTAGGTCAAAGAAACCCTATTAAGGTTTCAAATGCAACTTACCTCACCTCTTAACAAATCATTCAAATCATTCTCAACAAATCATTCAAATCTCAAGTCCACCTCATCATGTCCAGCAGAAAATTACATGCACATGAAAACCCCTAAAATTCCCATACCTTGGCCAAATTTTCCTTTAGCCAACTAATCCTTTGCAAGACCTTTTTCCTTTGTCTCTTTTATCTTCTCCTTCTTTATCTACAATGTAAATCATTCTCTAATCCATAATTTCCAGCAGCTTTTCCCAACCAAAATACAATTAGAGAATGAAGAAGAAGATGATGATAATGAAGATAATCAAAATTAAACCATACCTTATTAATCTATATCAATATTTCCTTGAACAATCCCACATGCATGCAATGGCCTTCATGAATTTATGAGAGATGAACATGAAAATTGAAAGAGATGAAATGAATTCCCTCCTTTGGTGTCGTCCCACTCTTCCTTTCTCTTTCATTCCACTAACACCAACATTTATATAGTGCTTTGGTAAATATCTTTCTAGGTCCTTCAAGATTTTGCATGTCACACTAAAGACATACAACTTTTTGCATGCTATAAAGTGACCCCTCCACTAACTCTTTTTCTTAAATAAACCTTTTTATTTAATCCCTTTTATGAATTGACCTCTTAATATATGCTTCTATCCACATTTGAACCTTAAAATGCCATATTTATAAATTGACCTCTAAATTAATACTTCATGCTAAACATACTCACTTTCTACTGCTCACTGTCCGATTTTTGCATAATATTTTTCACATGGAAAACGACATTTTTCAAGAAACTTTCCTTCTTAAAAATTTATACTTAAGATCTTAACTATATGATATAAAAATTTCAAGTCATTTTGATTTATATCCCAGGAGTTATACCATAAGAAACACCTACTGCTCCAATGACCCGCCAAATGAAAAAGGGCTACTGTTTTGGGCATTTTTGAAGACCTTAGAGGCAAAATTTCATTATTATTATTTGTATAACATTTGTAGAAAAATAAGTTCCGGTTCTATCCCAACTAAAATCATCAAATTTGGAGTTCAAAAACTCAACTTATGATTAAAATAGTCATTAGAGGTCAATCCGAATTTCTGGACAGCACTTTCACATTAATGCCTAATATCTTAATTCAAGTCAATATACTTATAAAATCCATAATCAACACAAGTATTAATGCATGCAAGAAATAATAGTTCGCAAACAATATCTTAACTGTATTTTTGCTCGAATTATACATACTATGCTATAATGTCATTTGACTATGGTATACTCTATCTCTTAAAACCATGAATCCATTAGATCATAAGTACTACTAATTTATCCCTAATGCTCAATTTGAATTTAATGACATATGTTTCCATTTGAATTCCACTAGGGCCTCTTTAGGGTCCTTACAAGAAACCATAAAAACTTTGCATTCTTGACGGCTATAGATTCAGGTATACTTCTGCATCTATTTTATTTTTATTGATTTGACATTATCGATTTATAAGCTATTACGTATTTAGGGTTTATTTTTCTAACAATTGGTATTAGAGCCTAATCCATGTTAAATCATTGAGAATTGATTTCAAGATTTTGGTTCTTTTAGATTGATTAAAGATTTTAATCAAAATTTTGGTGTTTTGATCTTTGGGAATAATTTGCATATATTATGTTGCTTCTTTTTTTTTTTTTTTTGCAATACAACTTCGATTTTAGTTATTTATCAATCAGCATATTGATATTCTTTGGTTTGCTTAATCTTGTGGCATAATTGAATTGTGATAACTTTTGTTTCATGCTATCAGTGGCATGTTGTGTACTATATATATATATATGATTTTCTTTATGGCTTTGTTTTTTGTGTGGTTAATTTTATTTATTCTTATTTTGATTACAATCTCTTTCCGCTGTTGCATTTTTTTTATCTTCTTTTGGCAATTCATATGAATAAATAATGTTGATATTATTATTTTTTTCTTTTATAATTTTAATGTGAAATATTAATTAATTAGCATTAGGATTATTATTTTTTCATTTATTTTTATAATTAAAGTTTAGATTCAAAATTGGCCTAAGGTTTCACTACTAATATTTTAATTTATTTAATTAAAGCAATATGTTGTCGAAGTAACCTCTATTGTATAGGTTAATTGAATAAAAATATTAGGAAGATATTATTATGCACACTGAACCCTGTAGGCATCCGGTTGATTCTCGAAACCCGCTTTTAGGGCCCAAGACCAAAATAAGGTTCGTTTAACTCGTGAAAACCAATCGCTTCATAATAGACACAGATCCCAATTGACATGCGATGCCCTCGAGCCTAAAAAATACATGAGACAACGTATTAGATTATCTTTGTCTATTTACTAACGATCAAATTACGAGACGTCTACTGAGCATCACAAGGCGTGCAATATGGAATTTCCACCCAATAGAACATTGGGAAAGTAATTCTATTACCTCGTGAAGCTAAAAACCAAAGATAGTTTGGATTCCACCCCTACTTGCAGACTTGGTTAATAGCAATATAATTGATTGTTTACGGTCAATTACCTCAACTTTCTTCTCACGCATTACAAGATTAAGAAATAAAATAAACATCCAAGTACGTAAAAAAGCGAAAAAATACATAAAATGCGATGATTTAAGGACATTAGTCCTGGCGTGAGGGATTATTTAGTTTGTTTTAATTTATCATTCAAACAAAACATTTTTCCAGAAGTCACAATAATAAATGTATAAACATACAAAAATTGGGGTATTTATTGAATTTGGAGATTTTGATTCTCGCATGCATATTTACAAAAATTATTTTTGTGTTGGTTTGGATTTAAAATAGCCCATTAGTCTATTTTGTTGATAAAATCTGATTAATTAAATAAAAAAAACATTTAACATGATTTTCTTGATTTTTGTGCTAAAATACCCTTTTTTACTAATTATTGCAACCCGAATAAATAATACATGCCAAATATACAAATAAATGAAATAAATAAATAAACAAACTAACTAAAATAAAAAATTGTATTAATTAAATAAACTCTAAGAGTCCATATGAATCTCTTTCTTTTTTTAGGGTTTCTCCAAGAAAATCCCATATGTTCATGCACCCAAAAATATAGTAAGACATTGGTTGATTAGACAAGAGTAAAAGTAAGGGATAAAGACGATGCTAAAATAGGAAGCAAACTCGCAGGCTAAATGTACTTAAAAATGTATATGTGAATACATAAGAGGACAAAAGAGGAAGGACACCTACCAAATGAAGAAAATATGGAAAGAAACCAAAGGAGCAGGGAGGGGAAGTGACTTACGGACTCACTCAATGTATCAAAGCGAGTCATGGCCTAAAATGGGTCGAGCACGGCCTTGACTGGGATGAGCCATGTCCCTTTCCAGTGATTCATAAATCATCTCTAAGTGAGTCACAGACTTGTCAAGGTAAGTGATTCACGAACTAGGTCCGTGAGTTAGCTCAAAATGGTCCAACAATGCTAGAACATCACCATGGCTAAACTTAATAGGCTAAACTCAAAATTTAAAGCACAAAACTCAAAGAAAACACTCCCAATCTTCCTAAAAACATCACATAAACTTAAAATATGGCTAAAAAAAAATCAAAGAATCCCATTTGCATAGATTTATATAGTGAGAGAAAATGAACTCTAGAGAGAGAAAATTGTAACAAAAGGCACAAAACTCACCCCAAATATGAAAATAAATATAGATTCATACATAACTTATCAAAATACACATAAATATGCTTATGACACATTATTTACACAAAGAACACCAAGCATCAATATATACAAAACATGTATAGAGAAGCAAGCCAAAAATAAAGTATTTTAAGTCCAAAATAAAAAAAAGCTAAATATGCTTTAATAAAGCTAAAAATCAAAACATATACAAAGGCTAGAATTCATCCTATCACATTACCTTAAATGTTGTTGTATATTAAAGCCAATGAGTGTGCCTTTTCCTTCTACTTTGTATGCAAATTTCTTCAAAAAATAGAGCCTCTAAAACTAGAGTTTTTTTTTTCAAAAACCCATTTTTTTCTCTCTATTTTTTTTAATTCTTTGATTATTGTTCCTTAATCCTAAGAAAACTTCCCATCAACCTTAATTATTTTGGATCAAGATCAAAGGAAATTGTAGATTTTTTCCCTAAAAATTATCCCTTATTTTGCAGGGTAAGAAATTGGAATTTTGATTGGAAAAGCCCAGCCACAGATGTGACTAGTGAGTCACAAACTATGACTCACGGGATGACTCAATGGGGCCTAAAACATTTTTTTTAGTAAAAAAGATAATAAGTCACGGACTAGGGCCATGACTTGCTGTTGAGTCACAGACCTAGGCCATGACTCGCTAATGAGTTATGGACAGGAATGAAGAGTGAGCCAGCCACTCAAGACTGTGACTCAAAGGTGAGTTAAAGACTTAACCCGTGAGTCAAGATCGTGACTTACTCCTGAGTTAGCTAATTGCCCAAATTATAGCAAATTCCCTCCATTCAATGAAAGAAATGAAAATATGGCTTTTAAAAGAACATTTTTCCTTCAAAAGCCCAATGAATTTTTTTTTTGAAATACGCACTATCATAAGATAAGAGAGCACTGCTACTTCTTGACTATTTCTAAAACAACATTATCCTCATTACGTAATTTTGATAGAGGTTAACTCAGGCCCAGTGTCTTCAATTACCCCCAAATTTAGGCTAGCTAACATGCTGGTGTCTAAGTTTGCCAAAGTTCAAAGTGAAGAGATAAAAGATGTATACCTAAGGCAACAAATCTCGAGATGTAGACATGTACCATTTGTGGTAGTGAATTTCTGGTTGAGTGATTACCACTAGCTTGTCGGTGTTTTAACTCTTGGCTGGGTGATTATCATCATTTTGTTGATGTTTTAACCCTTGGTGGAGTAATTATTGTTAGCTTGTCGATGTTTTGACTCCGCATTTGGTATTTACTGTCAATTTATCAACATTTTAGCCATGGATCAAATGAGTAATTACCCTCAGCTTGTCGACGTTTCAACTTATGATCAAAGTAGGCCGATTACCATCAGGTTGTCGATGTGTTAACCCTATATTGAATGGATGATTACCATCGGTGCCAGCTTGTAAGCACATAAGATTAGGGAAGATGATTGAATGTCTCTTGAGAGAATTTCTACTTTTGAAGGGCATATCACTTCTTGAGCAAATACTAGTACTTGCAAAAGTGTTTTTCATTAGAACTCCATTGTGATGAAGGAATGTTACTTACCCTTTTATGGATTTGCATGATTGTCTTCATGTATATTTAATCTTGAAGAAAGGAGGTCATCTTTTCAATGAGGGTGTTAGGCATGCTTTTGGTACTTGCACAGTCCAAGTGTGGCTAAGCGTCATTTTGACCTAGTTGTTCAGTATTTATAATTTTGAAATATCATTGATGTGACATTTTGAAATGTTCCCTATTTTAAACGAGGGGTAATGAATCAGTTCGTGATATGCATATCGCTTAATTAATTAGTCAATTAATTTCAATTTTTTTATTAATTTTTTATTTTCTTTTTCAATTCAAACTATTCATTAAAATCTATGATAACTATATGAATGGTCTTTTTCTTGTCGTTTATTATGTCTCATCTTATGAATGGTTTTTTTCTTGTCATTTATTATGTATCATCTTATCTCATTCCTTTTTTATTTATTTTATTCATTTTCATCTTATTATCATTCGTTATTATTTAAATGTCATATTAACATTCATGAAGGGATTAACATACACATATGTAAATAAATTGAAGAAAAAAACAAAAAATAATGTCCATACATTGTTTAAACAAAGTTAAAGTAAAAGTGCGAGAGTTAATGTATATACAACCCACAACCAATATAGTAGCAAAATAAAAACAAATGACTCCTTGAAAATCACCGGTGCTGCCTTAGTCTGGTAAAGTCTGGTAATTTGGCTGACGATCCAGGTGTTAACTATGCAGGCTGAGCAAGTCCCACCTGAGATGCATCTACAGGTGATGTGGATGGCTAGTGTATAGTAAACTCAACTCCTATGGCCAGAGTGAAGGGTGTCAAGGCCTGTCTTATAAGTCTAACTAAGTGATGGCTAACTCCTATCGGCGTACCCCTGCCTCTATTTGAGCTAGGGGAGTCATATACAGATATCTAGTCCCATTAATAACCTTTATGAGATTATTAACCTCCTTCACGACCTCTCGTATAATGCTTGTTGAGGAGGATATAAATGCAACTATATTACGAGCCCATCTACCATTAGCTCAACTGGATAGGGCAACCATCCCACTCAGAGTTTGTAAGTCCATCTCATGCTTTCAATAGTGGTCTCTAGGCTAGTCAATCTGCTCTCCAAGCTCATAGGATCACTAGAGGAAGCTACAGCTGGTTGTACTGGACCATGAAAAGTGGAGGCTCCTGGATCCCTATGTGTATCAAATTTATGAATCCTAGGTGATGCTAGCATACGTAAGCTGTAAGAACTCTCTAATGATGTCGACTATGGCCATATGGAAGGACCAGGACTAAACCTTACACCATGGATCTAAGTGCCTAAATGGACTGGTTCTATAGGTGAATGAGCCTGACCAGTGGGCAAATGAGCCTCCCACGAGAAACTCTTAAGAAATTGATGTGCCTTAAGAGGTGGATGGACATCCTGTGCATTATCTGCTGGCTGATCATTGCCACCACATGTAGTACCCTGTGGCCTATGAATCCCAAATCCTCACTTGACCTCCTATACTGATAACAATCTATAACCTCTAGATTGAAGGCGCTTAATCATCCGCATGTCTACAGCTATGTCAAAACTCACAAATAGGTACCCTTCTGGCTATGGTCCCATCTCAAACTCAAGAAAGCCAAATGATAGCAATAGTCGAGTAACTATACTTCCCATAACCACCGCGGTACCTAGAGCTCGGGCTATTCTGGAGATATTCTGTAGAATCTCATGAACGATGTTGATGTGGTGTCCCTCAACCATGCCTGTAAAGACTATCATAGTCTCACCTATTACCTGACATCATAAATATATATATATACACTATCTTGTATAGTATACATCAACACATAGAAAATATTTACTAAAGAAGCTTTAGGTTACTTTACATTGGCTCTTATCTTGCTCTTCATACTACATTCTATTTAATACAATAAAATAATTACAAAGACAACCAAAAATATAATTACATACTTAGGCTCTTCCTATCCCTAGTGTTGGCCTTGTTGCAGCAGATCTTGTCCCACCAGAAACATTTTAGCTTCAATTACCTACACGGATAAACATCCAAGCTAAGCCTACTAGCTTAGTAGGGAACAACGAAGAATATATTTGAAAATAACCTCTTACCATAGTCACCAATAACTTACGCATATAGGCATAATGTTAGTCAAATATAATTTGCAACCGCAGTATAAAATTTGCAATACAACAATACCAGACTTATTATTAAAGTTGTAAAAGTATACTGTAATCAATGGCAATGATTATCTAAATTATATGTGCTCACCTATGTATATAAACATGCATGTAAAAAAAAGTGTTGAGTGAAGCAAACATAAGGTAATCACAATCATTTTTATTATATGTAAGAGTTACTATAATATTATAGATTTCATACTCTATATATGTTATACATGGGTTAAATAAAATAATTGTCTAGATCAGATCATGGTGTATAATACTATTATGATTAAGTTATTTTTCATGTTACTTTACTTATATCTTGTAATAAGCCTGCACTTTTCGCTGAGAGTGTGGATAACAGGTTAACTATAGTACCTAAAGGTACGAAACTGTATTGTTTGGCCAGTCAAGCTGACCTAAATGGGGTCAACTACAACCCAAACGAGGCTGTTAATGATCCAAATGGGACCAAATCTGTACTATAAACCTAACAAGGCCAAATTTGTACTATAGTAGCTGCAAAATACCCTTATAAGCATGCCTATCTATCCATAATCTAGACATGAACGTGGGCAACTGTAACTTTTTATTTTAATTATGATTACTTTTCTCTATTATGTCTTATGCACTTTTAACTTGATTGCAAAACATATTTATGAGCATGGTATTAAGTACATGTTCATACATTTCTGTGTATTGCTACAAATTAGCTATATCTTATATTCATACATATAAGATTAATAGTTAGACTTAATAATCCTATAAATAATTTATAGTTCGTAAAATCTAATTGCTTCTATATACATATGTGCATATACCGGTATCCTTTATAAACATAGTAGCATAGCTTCGAACATCAATGCATAATTACAGACTTATACATAATTATATAAGTTTGCATGTCCTAATTATATCATTTTCATTTATGCATAATCATTTCTATAATTATGTGCTGCGTTCGTAAGGATCTATATAATGACTATTATGTATATGTATAAACACATATCTTGGTATGATTTATCCTATACACATATTCTATTCATGCTTACATCTAAGCATATTACCTCATGTCCAATGCATCACAATATATATATATATATATATATATATGCATGTGTGTTCATCAGCATCCATACCTAACTACAATAACACAGTTGGAGCATAGATGCCTATTCCTAAAAGTATAAACATTCATGTATAGATATAAACATATACTTCACCTACTTAGAGCATCATTAGTCCTACATATCCATATATGCATTTATATAGGCAATTTCAAGCATATATGTGTATGCCTTTATTGATATCCATATATTCTAGTTACATTAGTTTACTTACATATAATTGATCTATGGACTTAGTAATAGCTTGAATTAACTTATGCGTTTCAAATTCCTTTATAATACATCTTTAAGTCTTAC
Source organism: Excoecaria agallocha (assembly GCA_037975025.1). NCBI lineage: Eukaryota > Viridiplantae > Streptophyta > Magnoliopsida > Malpighiales > Euphorbiaceae > Excoecaria > Excoecaria agallocha. Next base: position 30,558 of record JBBPFJ010000754.1, on the reverse strand, counting down.
TATCTATTACACATACTTCATAACCTATTATGTCCTCATATATATATATATATATATATATATATATATATATATATATATATATATGCATTATTTAATAAGAATATTATAGACTATGTACACACATATAGATACTTTGGTACAAGTTTATATATATAGGCATTTATAGCCCCCGTATGCTTATATTTTAAGGTATATTATGTCTTATTATGAGCACAACACATGGAGGCAGTCTAATGTGATATAAAAGGGGAAGAAAAAGCAAAATTAGGGAACAAAAGCTTGCTATTACAAGCGTGACAAGTGCCACGAGCGTGACAATGGGCGCTAGCCAACTACGAGTTTCCCCTATTTACCCAAAATCCATCCAACTGGTTCAACAACTCAACTTGCATCGCAATACCGACACACTAAATGAATTTTTTTTTTGAAAAGTTATCCTATAAAGTTGTTTTCTATACATTTTTATTTTCTAGAACATTAAAAATAATTCCATTTGGCCTTATAAATCTCAAGATATTTAGTAAAGAAGATGGACTGCTCCCAATGATGTGGCAGCAGGCATAGCTAGATTTCAAGCTCTATTTTGATCATCATAGGGAAAGAATCAGACGTTGGTCTTTTCTAATAAAATTTAGTTTATGAATCTAGTTTATGTCCCAACTAGATTTACTTAATTTGGGTCTCTCAAACTCCAAATATAGGCAAAATAGTCCAGACAGGTTTAGTGAGCCTAAGGATAGATTTTTGCCTAAAAGAAGACATATCAAAAATTCCGGTTCCTATGCCAATTTACCAATCCTATTTAGATATCACCTTAATAAAAAAAACTCATTCTAACATCTCAAAATATCAAAACAAATCAACACCACAAATTTTCAATAAGTTCTTATACCTTTTTGTAATTAACCTTGCTTCAAGCTCCTCCTTCCAACCTTTCTTTCCCTTTGCTGGATTTTCCCTCTACAAGAATGGATTCACATGCTGTTATAATATAATGATTCACATAAATTATAAATTGATTATTCAAAATCCAAGAAGAAGAGGAGAAGAAATTGTTACCCTAAATGGTAACCCCTAAACTCTTTCTCCTCAAGCAAAAATTAGATTTGGATTCTAAGGTGTTCTTGAGAGTTTAATTGGAAGCAATTGTGGCCTTGAATTCCTTGAAGTGGCTGGCACCCTCCTCTTAATTTCCCTTTAAATACTACTTTTCTTAAGAAAATTCTAGGACTCCTAATTTCACTTTTCAAAATTACACTTAATTTCTTAAATTTATGTTTTTGCCCCAAAACTTTCTTTTTCTCTTTTCAATTAGGTCCCTTCACTTACATTTTCTCAAAATTAATCATATGTATAACTTAATTTAAAATAACCATTTTACCCTTCATCATTTTAAGCAATTACCTCTATGTTCTCAACCTATAATTCATTTACTAACCTAACATATATCAATAATATTATCTTTAAAATGCATATACATTCTCTTAGAGCCTTAATAGGGGTGTCACAATGCCCTAAAGGCTCCAGATGTTTGTATCCTAATTGACCCATGTAAGAAAACAATAGAACTCTCTATAGGTATCTCAGCACCTACAAAATTAACATGGTGGCATTCGCTGCTGCGAGTTTGTAGGGAATGCCTGGTCTAACAGCAGTGGCCTATTGGTCATCTCTGGCTATCTTCTAGTAGACTAATACACCTCACTTAAAGGCAAGTCAAAAGCCTTAGATACTTGTGCCTGAGACATACTGAAAGTGTACTCAAAGACCCTGAATGTGACCACCCCCTCTTTATTGTCAGGAAGCTGATAACCCTGATAGTAGAAAGTAGCCAAAAACTGGTAGACGAGCTCAAGATAAATAGCATATGCAGGAGTGTAGAAGTCCAGCCACCCCACTCATGCGAGATAGTACTGTGCATCCTCCCAAATGCCCACAACCTAAAGGAAATGTTGGCTCATGAATTGAATGGTCTGAAAATGTAAGTCATGCAGGGCTCAATACATAATACCTGCTCTAGCATCATCCATATAGGTGCTTGAATGTCTGGGTGTGGGTGAGGTAACTGCAACTGTCTATGATGAGGCATCTGTATAATTATGAAATAAATTAGTGTATTTGATATATTATCAAATACTTGCAATTGTACGTTTAAGGCTAGATATAATTAAAATATCATAAAATAATGGCCCACTTAAAGCAATAAAACCAATAATCATGTGATAATTAATTCTTATGTTACCTACATCAACAGTAGACATGTTTAAATTGCAGAATTGAATTTTAAATAAATAGCACTAAAGGCGGTAATTACATAATCATTCAAATTAAATTTAGCTAATCTAAATAATATGTTTGTCATATACCATAAGGTGAAAAAGAGAAACAAATGCATTTTATTACCAAAAATTGGTACATTACAAAATTGATTGCATCATATTAAAATTTTTCATACATCATTCGTGTAGACATGCATAATTGAAAATTTTAAATATATACATAATTGCATGAATATGCTATAGACTAAAAATGATTGGTTTTTGACAATAATCAGGTAATATAACAACTAATATTAGGGACCCTCCTGCATAGAAAATGGTGCACAAGTGTTTTCAATCAAACACAGGTGTGTTACACACCACCAAACAGATCTCAATCATCACATGAACATTTATATGCATTTGTGCATGGTGAACTAACATACAAAATGATATTGTAGCTTGCATACATATATAGATATGCTATAAATGTTATTATATAAATTCTTACTCAAATGATAAACAAATTGGAAGTAATACAAAATTATTGAAATTACTTAACATCAAACATTTAAAGAAACTAAGGTGGGATACCTTAAATTGCATAATTATATTAAACATCTAAAGGAACTAATTAAAACTAAATGGCTAAGTTTAAATTGAAAATTACATGAGCCTAGGCACCAATCGAACACAAAAAATGCTAAATTTAATTGCCAAGAGCTAATTAAAACAAATGTATATCTAAATTAATTAAACAACTAATTACAAATTAAAATAAGTTGGATACAATTAACTTTAATTAGGAAATTCTTATTGATGTTATTACATAATTTCACAAAATATAACACAAATCAAAATTGAAGGGTGAGACCAACCTATGAAGATTACTAAAAAGAAATTAAAATTTCATAACTATATTAGCTACCTAAGAAATTAAGCATTTTAATACCTAAAACATTCATCTTTAAACAATATAGGTAATGCATTATTTCCTAAGTTATATGCCTTACCAATAGGATGAAAGTAAATTTAAATTAGTTATTATTATATCGATTAAATAAATTTTTATTATTGTGCTTATTATTGTATATATTCCTTCTCTTCTACTATTGTTCCTCTTTCTCCAATTTTCATTTCATTTTTTTTCTCTTTTTTATCATTTTTGTTTTTTTATTCGATCTTTATCAACTGCTCCTATGGGCCTCAAACCTCCTAACTATATTTTTCTCTTTTTTCCTTTTTTCTCGATTCATTATGTTCTATTTCTATAAACTACCTAATGAAAATTTTGGTTCAACCACAAATTAAAACCATATAACTAGTAGTGTAGGTAGGCAAACGAAATACAAAGACAAAAGAAACCAAATGCACAAAAAAATTAATTTCAATAACATAAATAACTAGAAAAGCAAATCTATATGTAAGGCCTTACATTACACCTTAGGAGTAATCGGGTATGTTTGATGTATATAGTAGAGGTAATACGAGGAGATGTGTATTGAAAATGTAGGAAAGGATACGAAAGGAATTAAATTAAAAGGATAAGGACAAAATAGTAATTTTACACTAAGACATAAGTGTATAAATTAAAGAGAATGTGACATTGAGGGTTTAATTGAAAAGATAAAGTAAAATAATTGTGGCAAAAAGAGAAATAAAGGAAGTAGAGAGAGCAAATTGTAAGGTTAGGAATGGACTAATAGAAGCAAGACCTTTAGTACTCTAGAAAACTCATGAAATATCATAAGAAATGGAGAGATCTCATGGTATAAAAGGGAAAGTGATGTGGCCGACCAAAAGGGAGTCCTTAATCTTAGAAAATGCTACTCCTTTCACTCATTTTCTCTCAAAATACAAGCCTTTGGAGTCTCAAAGAAGGTAGAGAGAGAGAGAGCAAGGAAAGAGGAAGAAGAAAGGAGTAAAGCTTGTTGAGGTTTGGGTGTTCTTCACTTTTTTTGCTATATTTGTTTGATTCTATTGCTTACTATGCTATATATATGAGTGATTATTTTGTTGTTGGGTGAGAATAATGACTTGTATCATGAAAAGTGAATTAGTAGAAATTTGCCTAGAGTTTACATGAACCAATTTTACTAAGAAGAGTATAAATTTTTCTGTAAAACTCTAAATTAAGTGATTCTAGTTGGATATGAAATATAAGACATATATCTAAAACCTTGTAGAAGAAATCAGAATCTAAATATGTCTCTAGACTATCCGAAAATGAGCTTGAAGTGGACAGGCCCCTGTTATCTGTCACCTAGGAAGAGTCTGTAATGTTTTAGTTATATCTTGAGATTTAAAAGTTATAATTAAGTGATTTTGTGATGTTTTAGAAATTAGAGACATAGTGGAACAACTTTGTAGAAGACCACATTCCCTGAAAATGACTTTTTATAGGTCAAAATGGCATAAAAGTTGAGCCTGGAAATCTGTCTTTGAGCAGTTTGGGCCTCAAGGTTACTAGGTTTTTGGTAGTAACCATGAGCTACCCCAGTTTTTAGTCCAGACCCTAAAGAAGACCTATCTCAAGGTTACTAAGCTTTTTATAGTAACCGTGACTTCTTTAAAAAGAATAGACCATGGTTATTACTCATCTGGTAATGACCGTGAGGTAGTATGACGTAGTCCAGATCCAAAAGGACGACCTAGGTCACGGTTAGCATGATTTTGGTAGTAACCATGACCCTTATTTCATGTTTAACCCATGGTTACTAGGATTTTGATAGTAACCATGACCATGCCCTGTCTTTCTTGAACTTGATTTTAAAGTCTCAAATTGTTATTAAAGCATGTTTAAGTCTTCCTAAACACTTTTAGAGTGTTTTAAGTGTAAAAACAAGAGTAAGGAATGATATGAAATGAGTGTATAACATAATAAATTAGTGAAATAAAGTTAAAGATTAAGCCTTAAAACATAAGAATTTGTACAAGTAATGAATGAGAGTGAACATGATAAATGATAAGTATAATGTTACAAATTGCATGACAAATAATAATTATATTAATGTTAATTTTTAAGTGTATTTAAAGTTTAAGTAAATATAAATTGTTTAGTGATTTTGTTGCATGCTCTATTTGATGTGTTATCTCTTTAAATATAAATGTATTAAGTGTGATAACTTTGAGTGATTAAAGACTATTATAAGCCTGAATTTCACATAGTAGTGGATAGATAGGCATGCCTATAAAGGGAATAGTGATCACAGCTGCAAGTGTTGTCACCAAAATGTGACTAGTGTAGTGTTTGATACATTTTGGTATCTAGTGAACTGAGACTTTTATGTCTCTAGTGTAGTGTTTGATACCTTTTGGTATCTAGTGAACCGAGACTTTTATGTCTCTAGTGCAGTATCTAATGTTTGTACCCGTATCCACCTTTATGAGAATTCAGGCAATAAAAGCAATTTGATTGATAAATAATAATAAGTGACCAATAGTTTAAGTATTACAATGCCTTATGATTATGTTAGTGGTCTTCATTGCATAATGAAATGTGAGTGAAAAACTGTATTATGATTGTTATTGAGTGTATAATTGCTATTGAGTGTGATTAATGCATTTACTAAATAAGAATGACATGTTATTATGTTATATGTATTGGCATCCTACATTGCTTGTATCTGCGACTTCAATAAGAAGTCAATTGTATTGTTTACTCCCCACTAAGTCATTGCTTAGCACGGGTGTTTTTCCCGTGTAGGTACACAAGTGTAAGAAAAGTGTTTTTTTCGAGTCAACATCTGCAGGCCACTGGAAGGGTAGCGAGTCAAGGCTAATACTGACAATGCATTACATTATTGTAAATGTACAATGTATAAAAGATTTGAAATATATATGTATATATATATATATATATATATATATATATATATATATATATATATATATAATATATGTAACGAACTAAGTTGTAATTGTACTTTGTGTATATTATATGTATTAAATGTTGTATGTATATGTGTTTTTGTACAAGCAATTTAATAGAATATATGTAAATAAAAGGTAATAAGAGTGGGCATTAGACTATAACATCAAAAACATCACATAAGTGAAGAAAATTAAAAAAAAAAGAAGAAGTGGCTACCTCGAAGCTTTAATGGCAGAAGAAAAAACTCAAAGATAAAGGTAGCCTCTCAAGCGAAGTGCAAATGGGGTCCCAACAGCACCAATGGCAAGCAAATCGGGATCCAAAAGAAGGAGAAATAAGCAATAAAAAATTATTTTGAAAGGAAACATCGAGTTCCAGTGAGGAAGAGAGAAAGGCGAGGAAGAAGAAAAAGAAGAAGAAAGCCTTTAAAAGGAAATTTTTGTAAGTCATGGACCAAAACCGTGAGTCACCTAGCAAGTCACGGACCAAGGGCATGCCTCACAAACAAAATGGTGTAGTCTAACTAAAAGAAGGGTGAGTCATAGACTGAAAGGCTATGAGTCAAAAATGACTCACGGACCTAGTTCGTGAGTCACAAGAGAGGGTAAAAAGAAACCCTTGACAGCTGGAAAAACAGAGAGGATGAGCTTAATGGCCATTAATGTCCACTCAATTACAATTATTTATAATTCAAATTAATTTAAATTTTATTATTATTTTCCCATATCAATTTAAATTATTATTACTACTACTACTGCTACTACTACTATTAAAACAGATCCTTACTATTACTATTTATTTTTGTCTAGCCAAATAATAATTAACAAATAATAATGAACAATTCTCAATTAACTAATTTTCATACATATATGACATTTAACATATTATTCACTCCCTGAATGAAGTTGCAAAGCCCCCTACCATGTTGACAAATTTGCCCCTGCAAAATCAAAGAAATGGAGCAAAGTTAACTATGCAAATGCATGTACCATGCAAAAAGGAATGCATTATCCATGTAATTTGGGAATGACTCAAGGTCCAAGGGAGTGAGTCAAGGTTCAAGTGAGTGAGTCACTTTTGGCCTATAAATACCCTTAAATCTCCTCATTCAACCTTAAGCAATCCTTATATATAGTCTTCTTGTTCCAAGTGGGTATTCTATTACTTTATTGTTTAATATTATTTTTTCTTTCTATTGTCTTTTCCCTCAGACTGTCTGTTAACATTACTTTATTGCATTATATTACACTATTATTACATTGTCTTACTATTTTGTGTTAACAATATACATTGTCAATATACCATAACTTTTATTAATTAATAATTTTTTTTACTATTTTTATTTTATTTTATTATTATTATTTTATTTTAGACTATCTATTTAAATGATGGAAAATTTTTACACCAAAGTGCAAAGACTGCTCGATGCCCTCAGGACCTAGGAAATTTTGATTCTGGCTCCATATTTCGATTTGAAATTTTTACAAAGAATTTGACATGACAACAATCTTTTATTGCCAACCACTCGATATTAGGATCCTCGATTTCATGTTTTCAGGTTCACCCATCAAGAGTTATGTCCTCTGGCTAGGGAGTTTGCCAAAGTTATCGGTGTGCACTTCCACCCTAAAACTTTACCCTGTGTCCCAAATTTTGTATCAGATTATCCAAGAGATGCTAGTTAGACCCTGGAAATCCTGCCCTCTAGTATGCTCAGATTGGTGCCTCAACAAGGACCTATTCCTTTGGAACCATTGTTCGATGCACTGAATGATTTTTCTAACGTACCTGCTTTTCAGGTTAGTGTAATTTTGCTGATCTGTCTCGCTCTGTACTTAATAATGAATTTAGGGGAACTAGCTGGTGATTATTGACTACTCAGCATCATTGATGGCATATGCAATAGCTTGACTCCTTTCCCTATTGTCTCAGCGAAAACCATTCTTGGCTTGGATATTATTTATTCTAACCCTATAGTAGATGCAACTATCTATTACTTTTGTTTCTAGTTGTCACCATCTGTAGATGCAACTATATGCAAAAGATGACAGTTGAAACCTAATTAATTGTAACTTTACAACCTCTACTACATGCAACAGATGGATATCCAGTCCTTTTATTGATAATAGAATGCACTGGCTGAGATGGAGCTCTAGCAGAAGTAGTAGAGAGTGATCTTTAGACTCAAAAATATAATGTAAAATAAATATGTACTACTTTTTATATTGAATAAAATGACTTAGAGTATATAAAATAAACTGCTTTTATTTATATTAATGCACGAGTCTACATTACATATGATAATGTTTTCACATATTTTTATTATACATGTTACTATTTTAACACTAGGTCTAAAAGTAAAAAGCTCTATTTATTCATAGGTTTTGAATCTTGAAAGCATCTTTCCTTGTTATCAATCAGCCCTCTCGGGTTTTCTTGATTGGACATTTTCACTCTGCCTCTAATTTTTGCCTAAGATGCCTTTTTTCTATTTTTACCTTAGTGAGGTGCCCAATTTTAGCAAGGCTGTCATTTATCAATTTTTTAACTCGTGGGGCTATATTCTTTTCTTTTCCTCTTTTATTTTTATCATTTTTTTGATTCTTGTCATGGAACCTTTTCAACTTATCAATGCTGACTGACTTCTTAAATCTATTCCCGTCACTATTGCTTAGTGTTGTAACACTTTTGGATGGTAACTTCTTTAGCATAAATGGGCCTTCTCATGTTAGTTTAAATTTGCCTCTAATGTCAGGCAAGCCTGGTCTAATCTACTTGAAAACCAAGTCTCCTTCCCTTAGAGGATGTTTCCTGATATTCTTTCCAAAAGATCTAGCCAACCTCATTTGATAGATCTGATTGTGATAATAGGCCTATATCCTTTCTCCATTTAACAAATTAAATTATAGCAACCTTTGTCTAGCCTATTCCATCTTTGGGAGCTCAGCCTCTAGAACTACCTACAGAGATTGATGCTTGATTTCCACTGGCAATACATACAACTTCTATCCTATATATCAAAAAAGGAAGTAGCTTCTTTTGAAGTCTTGGCTATAGTTATGTATCCCCATAGTGCGAAAGGCAGCTTCTCAGCCCAATCCTTATAAGTTCTAACCATCTTGGCTAGAATCCTCTTGACATTCTTATTGGCTGCTTCAATTGTTCCATTTACCCGAGGGCGATATGGGAAAGATTTATGGTGTAGAATGCCATACTTCTTGAGCATCCGTTCGGTCTCCCCTCGAAAATGGGATCCATTATCAGACATGATATGATATGGGAGCCCGTATCTGCATATTAGATTCTTTTAGATAAACTTTGCAATTTCTCTAACACCCAAATTCTTGAAAGACATTGCTTTTATCCACTTTAAGAAGTAGTCAATAGCCACCACAAAGAACCTATGCCCATTCGATGTGGGTGGATGAATCATTCCTATGATATCTATATCCTAAGCAGCAAATAACCACGGTGAAGTAAGGTTGCACAACTCAGATATTGGTACATGCCTTAGATTAGCATATTACTAGCACAACTGACATTCCTTCACATATTTGGAATAATCAGTATCCATGGTCAGACAAAAGAGCCTCTAGTTTATTATCTTTTTAGCCAAGGCTAAACCATTCATGTAAGCACCTTAAATCCTAGTATGAACTTCTTCCACAACCTTCTTGGCTTCTTTTCCATCTATACACTTCAACTACAAACCATCTGCCTATCTTTTATAGAGTACCCCATTCAAAGTGATGAACTGAGTGGACAATTTGCATAGCATCCTTTGATCTTTTCCCTTGGCCTTTTTAGGAAATACATATTTCTCTAGGTAGTTCTGAATATCAAAATACCAAGTCTTTCTATCATCCTTCTCGATATCTATTACTCCTTCCACCTCAAAACACGACTTGTTAGAGCCGAAGATGAGTATAAGATTCATATTTACTCCTTCTAGATTATCCCACATTGACACCAGTGTTGCTAAAGCATCAACTAGCTAGTTTTCATCTTGAGGAACATGCTTGAAAGTATAAACTTCAAACTGATCAGCTAATGCTTTCAGATATCTTGCATAAGGCACTAACAGTTCTTCTTTTACTACCTATTCACCATTTGCTTGGTAAACCACTAGGGATGAGTCACTGCAAAGCTCAGCATTTTTTGCCCCTAAGGCCAATAGGGCTTCCAATCTGAAGACACACCTCGTATTTAGCTTCATTATTAGTAACCTTGTATCTGAGCTTTTTCGCTAAAGGCAACTTTTCTCCCTCAGGATTTATTAGGATCACTCCTATTCCTACACCTTTATTATTTACGGCTCTATCAAAGAACATCTACCACCCTTGAATTACTATGGCACAAACATCCATATCAGGAAACTTGTAGAAGATTTCTTCACCCTCTAAAGGTTGGCCTACCAAAAACTCTACCACTGCTCTTCCTTTGATGGTTTTGTAAGTAATATATTCAACATCAAACTCCTGTAGGAGCATTAGCTATCTTATTATCTTTCCCAATAGTGATGGTGCATCTTGCAAGTACCTAAGAGGATTTTGCTTTGCCACTACTTGCACCCTGTACGAATGGAAGTAATGCCTTACCTTTTTGGAGGCCTAAATGACTAACAAATAAATTTTCTCCACCTCTACATACTTAGCTTCATATGGAAGAATTTTCTTACTAAGATAATACATAGCATATTCAATCCCGAAATCATCCTCTTGGGCTATCATAGCTCCTACTGAACTATCTTCTACAGCCAAATATAAAATTAGAGGCTTCCCGGCTAATTACAGCCTCAGCACCGATGGATATAAAGGGTACTCCTTAGTAGTATCAAAAGCTATATGACAATCCTAATTCCATACTACCGGTTAATTTTTTTGGAGTAGCATGAAGATGGGCTCATAGATGATAGTCAGTTTGGCAATGAAGCGACTGATGTATTACAGCTTGCCCAAAAACCCTCGAACTTCCTTCTCCTTTTATGGCACTGGCATTTTCTTAATGGTCTTCACCTTGTCAAGATCTACTTCTATTCCCCTATGACACACAACATGGCCCAGGAGCTTTCTTGAAGTCACCCCGAACACATGCTTCTTTGGGTTCAATCGAAGGTTGTATTTATTGATTATTTGAAATAATTTTTCTAAGGCCTTAAAATAACCTTCTCAGGTTACTAATTTAAGCATCATATCATCAACATAAACTTCCACCTCCTTATGGATCAGATAATCCAGAATCTTCATAGCCATTCTTTGATAAGTAGCCACCATATTTTTTAACCCAAAAGGCATGACTCGATAAGCATATGTGCCCCATTCAGTAATGAATGCAATTTTTATCCTATCCACCACTTTGTTCTAGATCTAATTGTACCCATCTCCAAAATCGTAGATCACATAAGAAGCAACGTTATCTACCAGAACATCTATATGAGGGAGTGGGAAATCATCTTTAGGACAAGTTTTGTTCAAATCTTAATAATCCACACAAACTCGAACCCTTTCATCTTTCTTGGCCATTGGAACGATATTTGCCAACCAAGTGGGATATTGGATCTCCACTAAGAACTTGGCTTTTATCTGCTTTCGCATGTCTTCTTTAACCTTTTTTGCCCATTCCAACCTTAGCCTCCTGAGCTTTTACTTGACAAGCTTGTACCCAAGGTAAGTAGGAATGGCATTTTCAGTAACTACATGATCGACTCTTGGCATGTCTTCATAGGTCCAGGAAAAGACTCTTTAAAGGAAACATCAGATGCTATCATGATTTCTCTTGGGTTCTCAATAGTGCCTAGATTGAATAGAGTAGTACTTATTGAATTAATATAAAAAATGGATGCTTTATGATTGTGATCATGTGAAATGGAATTATGTTAAACATCACATAAGTAAGCAAAATTATTCATATTATTAATATAAAAGGAGCTATATACATCATCGTTAAAAATTTCAAGTACAAAAAGTGTATCTACAAAAGCATACTCATTTACAGCAAGTGAGTTTGATGCCTTAGAAGAGCTCGCTCTATTTCTTGCAATCCTTGGTGTCCCTTGGTCAGCCTCTGCAGTATTCTCTTCAATATCCTTCTTCAACTTAGGTATAGGAACTTCAAATTCAACTTTTCCCTTCCCTCTGAGCCTAGAAGTCAAAAATTCTAAAGTCACAATTTCTTCAGGGACATCATCACACTTAGATAACTTAATCATGATCTCATCCCAGAACCCCTTAACAAGCTTAACGGTCCCACTAGTCTAGTTAAAAACATCATTAAATATCTCAAATCCAGGGACAAACTCTCCTCCAACCATCATAGGCTTGATCTCACCACAATACTGGAGTGGAGCAGATATGGGAACAAAACTATCAAGGATGTGTGGTACACCTTTTAGTTTCATCGAGTTCTTCTTCTTATCATCAAAACTCTTATAACCTAATCCCCTCTAGTTAGTTTATCCTGTAGTGATGATAGCCTTAGAAGAACCCTAGGAGTTTTTACCCAAACCAACTTTTGGATGAAAATTCATTTTCTTCATCATATTTACCACTTGAGGGGCAGCATCCTTGTAACGCCCCCAAATATTTGAAATTTCCATGCATGACAATTGTAAAGTGTGAATAGTTAACTTAGGTTGAGTTTTGGAGTAATTAGAGTTGAGTAGAATAGGAAATTTAAAAAGAATGTACATTTAATCGTGCTCGAGCTGAGAAACCCGAAAATGGGCAACCCGTTGGGCAATATGAATTTAATATAAACTATGAAATTACATGTTAAGTGGAGTATGGTGGTACAATTTGAGTGAAAATTGAGGTCAAATAGGCCTCCAAAAGGGTAAACAAAGAAAAATTACCTGAGTCGGTGTAGGTTCGACTATAAATTTTGACTGAATATTTGGAGACCTTAGAGATCTCCGATTAACTTAATATTTTAAATATATGTCATAAATAGTGTAGTGACGCTCAGGGAACTAGAAAATAGCAATTCTGGCAAATCTATAATTTCTGGTCTCGAACGAGCTGCACAAGCCGTCAAAGCTAAAAGTATATCGAAACAAAGTCAAAATGAGCTGAAATTCTTACCATATATTATTGAATATATTGTGACACTCTAGGTAAAATTTCAGAGCATTCTGACTTCCAGATCAAAAGCTCAATTTTTGAGGTGAAAAACCAAAATTGGGCCATTTAAGGAGTCAAAATCGTGAATCTGACCATGAAAATTCATGGAGATCATTATTGTGAAGCTGTAATCATGTGTATGCAAGATTAGGATAGTAGAATTTGGGTGCATGCTTGAATGGGTGACATGTGGCATTATTTAAAGCCATTAGATTCAATAGTTGCAAGGTGAATCTTGGCCTCTCATTTGTTACACTTAAAACACCATATATAAGGACCAAAATATCAGAAAATCTCTGGAATTTTCGACCATCTTCTCCTCCTTTCTTTTGAAAATCCGAAATTCACCATTTCTTCTCTCATCTCACCATTTTCTTCTAACCAAGCCTTATTCCTTTGAATTTCCAGTCCAAAAATTTGCTCTAGACTCAAAATTTATCCCTCTCTAACTTTGTAAGAAGCTGGTATCAAAAGGAGGCCAAGAACTTTAAGATAAAAGGTAGGAGAAAGTAAGATAAATTTTGTGATTTTGTGAGAATTAGATGAGATATGTGGGAGAATTTTTATGAGCATGTATATATTGATTAGGAGAGTTTATTTATAGCTTTAAATGTTTTAATATTGTGGTAAAAACACATAATTCTTCCTTTGTAAATTTTGGCTATTAGAAGAAAAAGAAAAGGAAAGGCAAGTTTACAAGGATAAAGGAAATGAGAAGGTGTAATCAGCTCTTTTCCAGCAATTTGGAGGTTAGTGGATGCAAATTACCTTTAATTTCACTAATTTACTTGAATTTTTCCTAATTTTTCTATTATGTAACTATGTCATAGGGCTTAAGATAGTGAATTAATTTAATATTAATCAATAATATGCTAAAATAAGTAATTAGAGACTTAAATAAATTTAAAAAATAAAAATTAAGTAGTACTTATCTTAGTAGCCAAATTAGGGTACTAAAGGTACCTTAATGCAAACTATTTGAAATTTGGGCAATTGATGTTATTTAATCTATTTAGTGCATAAGAAATGAAAATATGCCAGATAAAATGAAAAATGATTATTAGGGTACATTATGTCATAGTTACATAATGTAAAAAGTTGATAAAACTTGTAAACTTTTATGTGTAATTATCATTTATCATCATATAGTGACCTAAAATGGACATAAAATAAGGTATGGCATTAATTTGGAGCAAAGAATAAATTGTAAGTGGCAAATTCTTTGATGGCCAAATAGCAACTCTAATTAAAATAATATGTTTTGTTTAAATTCTTGTGATATAAAGCTTTTCTTTGATGAATGTGCAATTAATGAGCTTATTTGAATAAGTTTGGGAGCATAATGTGATTAAAATAAAGTAATAAGAATAAATAATAACAAAAAAAATAAGAAAAGATAAAATTTAATAATGCCCTTAGTGTACAGTGGGTAATTCCAGCTCTTGGATAGTATGGCTAGCCATAGGAATTTATTCCACAGGATACCATGAGCCTATGAGATAATTGTTATAAAAAATGACTATGAGATATAAGATAGAATAGCCGGCGTATTATATGCATTAGTACTGGGGCTTTGGTGTCGCACCTAGTGGTGGGATCCCTCCGGTACACCGTATTTATGTCCTATTTATTCAGTTCGTGGTTCTCCACTGGTGTCACCTAGGGGCAAAAGAGTAATTTTGCACAAAAATTGGAATAAAATAGTAATTATAATGAAAATTATGCCATATTAATAAATATGAAATAAATAATGTAAAAAATGAGATCAATATGATAATTAAGGGCAAATTAGTAATTACATGATTAAGCGAGGGTAAAATGGTGATTTGAAACAAAAAGAGTGATTAAGGAAGTTAAAATGGCTAAATGAAGAAAAAGGGTAAAATCGTAATTAGTTAAAAGTTTAGGTACTAAAATATAAATTTAATATTTTTGAGGAATTTGAAGGATTAAAAATATAATTTGTACATTAGAAATTAAATAAAAGTCAAACGAAGTCAAATGAGTCAAATTTGAAATCAAATTGAAGAAAAAGTCAATGTAGGGACTTAATTGCAAAATTTTGTAAAGTTTAGTAAATAGTTAAAATAAGATTGGAAAATTTATTATTTTAATAATTCAAACTAATTAATGGAGGGAATGAAATAGAAATTGAGTAACTTGATTAAATTACATTTGTTAAAAATAAAGTAATAATTTGAGTTAAATTAATTATTAATATTTAGTTAGTGAAATTTTTATGTAATTGCTTCCAACACTGAGCGACTATATTGTTCAGCATGTAGTTTTATTTGACTGCGCGCAGGAACAGGTACAGGGAGACTTACAGTGAGAAGCAAAATTTTTGTGGCATGTACCTAAGAATTTTGGTTATGTAAAATAATTAAGATTTATAAATTATTATGTAAGCATAATTGAAGTTTTGTTGTGGTTATGTAAATTAAATTTTATATGCATACTATTTGAGATGTGTTGATGTATGATGAATTTAGAAGTATTTGAGTTGATTGAATGGAGTTCAGGTGTAAGGAGGATTGAATGAGGGAGTGTATTTTGACATTTGCAGGTTTTGGGATTTTAAATTATTAGACGTTATGCCGTCAAAATTTTTATTAAATTATTTAGACATTAGAAGGTTATTAAAAGAAATTATATTAAGTATTTTTTTTAAAGGAGAGCGTTACATTTAATGGTATCAGAGCGTGGTTTTAGGCGGTCCTAAGATCGGAGTGAGAATTTGTAAAATAATGGGATGAATGATTGGATAAATGTACATGCCACATAAATGTTTTATAAATTGGAATTTGAACCTTACCTGTCCCTTGTTTATTTCAGTGTTGGTTATGGCTTCTGGATCCCGACAAATTACTGACCTGGCAAGTGATGCTGAAAGTGAATCTTCAGCAAGTCCAGAAATATCAGAATCAATTCCAAGCACTAGAGCTCAGCAGCCTACTCCTACCCCTATACCAGTAACACAGGCACCTCCATCCTCTGCTCTAGTTGACTTTATGCAGATGATGGCGGAATTTTTTCAGCGATTTCAGGCTGTAGCCCCTACTTAATCTCAACAACAACCACCACCTCTGCCACCTAAAAGACCTATTTTGGAGCGACTTAAACGGTTAGGTGCAGAAGATTTTCATGGTCGAGATCAGATAATAGCTCCAGAAGCTGAAGAATGGATTAATAAAGTTCAGCGACTATTCGAGATTACCCATAGCCCACTAGAGGAGAAATTGGAGGGGGCAGTGGCACTATTTCAGGGTCCAGCGTATATATGGTGGGACACAGTTAGGCGTTATACTCCACCAGAACAGATCACTTGGGACTACTTCTACCAGCAGTTCAGAGATAAATATGTGGGTAAAGAGTTTCAGAGAGCTATGGAGGAGGCATTTTGGCGACTCCTCCAGGGCACTCGGACTGTACAAGAATATGATCGAGAGTTTGAACAGTTGAGCTTCTACATGAGAGATTTTCGATTCCCGCTAGAGAAGATGTGTCAGTTGTTTGAACGGGGATTACATAATGATTTGAGAAAAGTATTAGCTGTCAGGGAATATACAAACAGGAAAGAATTGGTTAATGCTGCTACCAAGATGAAGACTATCCAGCAGGAAGAAGATAGTAGAAAGGCCCGTTTTCAACAAAGGAGAAGACCATTTTCCAGAGGTGCAGGCAGTTTTAGTAAAAGAGCTAGGGGTTCCACTACAGCTTCCCCTCAGGAGACTATGGACACATCAGCAGCCAGTCAGTGTACGGCTTCCCGACCAGCACCATCTATGCCATCAATTGGTAATATTCCTAGAGGATAGGGTTCAACTAGATATGAGACACTGGTTTGTAAGCATTGTGGACGCCGTCATTCAGAGGAATGTTGGAGGTTAACAGGTGCTTGCTTGAGGTGCGGGTCCAGGGAGCATTTTAGAGAGATTGTCCACGGACACAGCCACGAACCACTACTTCAGCTGCTCAGACTTCTACAGGCAGATTAGCTACTCCTACAGCCCGAGGTAGAGGTAGAGGAGGATCCAGTGGAGCTGCTTCCACTAAGGGTAGTGCTCCAGCTCCACTAGCTACTGACAGGCCTTTCTCTGCCAAGACATATGCAGTGAAAGCACGGGAGGATCAGGATGCCCCGGATGTAATTGTAGGTAATTTTTCCTATTTGACGATATTATTTGTAATAGATCCCAGGTCTACACATTCCTACTTGAGCACAACAATTGCACAGGGAAAAGGGTTAGAAAGAGCACCGTTAGAAAAAGATATCTTGGTAAGCAACCCATTGGGACACAGTGTGGTAGTGAACAAGATATATAGGGGTTGTCCTATCCAGATTCAGCAGGCCACCTTTCCTGCGAATTTGATTGAACTTCCATTCCACGAGTTTGATGTTATCTTGGGAATGGATTGGCTTCATCAGCATCGAGTGATAGTTGATTGCCATGCCAAAAGAATTACTTTAAAGACTCCAGATGAAGAAGAGATTACAGTGGTAGGAGAAAGATTCGACTTCCTATCTAATATCATCTCGGCTATTGCAGCACATCGATGCATTCGGAAGGGATGTGTAGCTTATTTATCATTTGTGACTATTGCAAAACCAGAGAAGCTACAAGTTAGTGATGTACCTACCATACGAGACTTCCCTGATGTATTTCCTGATGAACTACCGGGATTGCCACCAGCTAGGGAAGTTGAATTTTCAATTGATGTTTTACCGAGTACAGCACCTATTGCAATGGCTCCCTATCGCATGGCACTAGCAGAATTAAAGGAGTTGAAGATCCAGTTACAAGAGCTATTAGAGAAAAAGGGTTCATCCGACCTAGCGTATCTCCCTAGGGAGCCCCAGTGTTATTTGTGAAGAAGAAGGATGGATCTCTCAGGCTTTGTATTGATTATAGGCAGTTGAAAAAAGTCACCATCAAAAACAAATATCCATTGCCTAGAATCGATGATTTGTTTGATCAATTAAAAGGTGCTAGCACATTTTCCAAGATTGATTTGAGATCAGGCTATTATCAGCTCGGAGTGAAAGAGGAAGACATCCCCAAAACTGCATTTCGCACACGGTATGGGCATTATGAATTTATAGTCATGCCATTCGGCCTCACCAATGCCCCAGCTGCTTTCATGGACTTAATGAACCGTATCTTTCATCCTTACTTGGATCAATTTGTGGTGGTATTCATTGATGACATCTTTGTATATTCCAAGACACCTGAGGAGCATGATCAACATTTGAGAATTGTGTTGTAGACCTTAAGAGACAAGTAGTTATATGCCAAGTTCAGTAAGTGTGAATTTTGGCTAAACGAAGTTGCTTTTCTTGGTCATGTAGTTTCAGCAGAAGGTATCAAGGTAGATCCCAAGAAGATTGAAGCTATTCTTGAATGGCAGCCACCCAAAAATGTTCCGAAACTTCAAAGCTTCCTTAGGTTAGCTGGTTATTATAAGCGGTTCGTGAAGGGATTCTCCATGATAGCTTTTTCGCTCACCAGATTACTACAAAAGAATTTTAAGTTTGAATGGACTAAAAGATGGCAAGAAAGCTTTGAAGAGTTGAAAAGAATGTTGAGGGAAGCTCCTGTACTTACTCAACCAACTTCAGATAAACCTTATGTTGTTTATAGTGATGCCTCCCGAAATGGGTTAGGATGTGTGCTTATACAGGAAGGAAAGGTTGTAGCTTATGCATCCAGGCAACTAAAACAACATGAAAGAAACTACCCTACGCATGATTTGGAGTTAGCAGCCATCGTGTTTGCCTTGAAGGTTTGGAGACACTACCTTTATGGGGAGAAATGTTACATCTATACCGACCATAAAAGCTTAAAATATCTCCCTATATATAAGGAGCTCAACTTGAGACAGAGGAGATGGCTGGAGCTTATCAAAGACTATGATTGTTTGACAGACTATCATCCTGGCAAGGCAAATGTCGTAGCTGATGCTCTTAGTAGAAAATACTTGATGGAAATGCAAGCAATGAAAGTAAAGCTAGATGTGGCACAAGATGGGGCATTAGTAGTTGAAATGCAATTGAAGTCCAATCTTTTACAGCAAGTGAAAGCTGCTCAACAACAAGATGATAGATTAGCTTTTATCATTTCACATCCTCAGACTCAGGCAGGCAAAAGTATTGAGTTTGCTTTGGGTCGTGATAACTGCTTGTATTACAAAGGCAAAATTTGTGTACCTAATGATACAGAGCTGAAGAAGAATATTTTGACTGAAGCACATAGTAGCCATTATGCCATGCACCCAGGTAGTAACAAAATGTACCAGGAGTTGAGGACACTTTTCTGTTGGCCGGGTATGAAGAGAGAAATAGCTAATTTTGTGACTAGATGTTTGGTTTGTCAACGGGTAAAAGTCGGGCATCAAGTTCCTTCAGGCTTATTGCATCCCATTACCATACCAGAATGGAAGTGGGAACGAATCACTATGGATTTTGTGTCGGGGTTGCCACTTACCAGGAAGCAACATGATTCCATCTGGGTGATAGTTGACAGAATGACCAAATCTACTTATTTTCTTCCAGTGAGGTCAGATTTTCCTTTATCCAGACTTGCAAAAATCTATATAAATGAGATTGTGAGACTCCATGGTGTGCCCATTTATATAATTTTAGATAGGGATCCACGATTCACCTCCAGATTTTGGCAAAAGCTTCAGGAAGCATTGGGAACCCGCTTGGACTATAGCACTGCTTTTCATCCACAGACAGATAGTCAGTCTGAGCGGGTAATACAAATATTGGAGGATATGCTGTGATGTTGTGTTTTAGAATTCGGGGGCAGTTGGGAGAAGTGTCTACCACTTGTAGAGTTCTCTTACAACAATAGCTATCAGTCTAGTATTAAAATGGCTCCATATGAATATGGGAGGAAGTGCAGAACACCCCTGTGCTGGACAGAATTAACTGAAAGCATATTGGTAGGGCCAAATTTGATCAAAGAAACTGAATAAAAGGTGAAGTTAATCCGAGATAACTTAAAAGCAGCTACAGACCGACAAAAATCATATGCAGATCTGAAGAGAAAGGACATAGAGTTTAATGTGGGAGACAAGGTGTTTTTGAAAGTCTCTCCTTGGTGAAAAGTTCTTCGATTTGGCAAGAAAGGTAAGCTCAGTCCCAGATTCATTGGTCCTTATGAAGTAATACAACGTGTGGGACCAGTGGCTTATAGATTAAAGCTGTCATTAGAGTTAGAAAGGATCCATGATGTATTTCATGTCTCAATGCTACGAAGATACCGTTCAGATCCTTCCCATGTCATTACACCGGATGAACTTCAGTTAAGATCTGATTTATCATATGATGAAGAAGTGATACGAATTTTAGCTCGGGAAATCAGACAATTGTGAAATAAACAAATCCCCTTGGTCAAAATACTTTGGACATGCCATAACGTAGAGGAGGCTACATGGGAGCCTGAAGAAGCCATAAGACAGCAATATCCTCACCTATTCACCTCAGGTAAATTTCGAGGACGAAATTTTATTTAGAGGGGGAGTACTGTAATGCCCCCAAATATTTGAAATTTCCATGCATGACATTTGTAAAGTGTGAATAGTTAACTTAGGTTGAGTTTTAGAGTAATTAGAATTGAGTAGAATAGGAAATTTAAAAAGAATGTACCGTTAATCATGCCCGAGCCGAGAAACCCGAAAATGGGCAACCCGTTGGGCAATATGAATTTAATATAAAATATGAAAGTACATGTTAAGTGGAGTACGGTGGTACAATTTGAGTAAAAATTGAGGTCAAATAGGCCTCCAAAAGGGTAAACAAAAAAAAAATTTCTGAGTCGACGTAGGTTCGACTAGAAATTTTGACTGAATATTTGGAGACCTTAGAGATCTCCGATTGACTTAATATTTTAATTATATGTCATAAATAGTGTAGTGACGCTCAGGGAACTAGAAAATAGCAATTCTGGCAAATCTGTAATTTCTGGTCTCGAACGGGCTGCACAAACCGTCAAAGCTAAAAGTATATTGAAACAAAGTCGAAATGAGCTGAAATATTTACCATATATTATTGAATATATTGTGACACTCTAGGTAAACTTTCAGAGCATTCTGACTTCCAGATCAATAGCTCAATTTTTGAGGTGAAAAACCAAAATCGGGCCATTTAAGGAGACAAAATCGTGAATCTAAACATAAAAATTCATGGAGATCATTATTGTGAAGCTGTGATCTTTTGTGTGCAAGATTAGGACAGTAGAATGTGGGTGTATGCTTGAATGGGTGACATGTGGCATTATTTAAAGCCATTAGATTCAATAGTTGCAAGGTGAATCTTGGCCTCTCCTTTGTTACACTTAAAACATCATATATAAGGACCAAAATATCAGAAAATATCTGGAATTTTCGGCCATCTTCTCCTCCTTTCTTGTGAAAATCCGAAATTCGCCATTTCTTCTCTCATCTCACCATTTTCTTCTAACCAAGAATTATTCCTTTGAATTTCCAGTCCAAAAATTTACTCTAGACTCAAAATTTATCCCTCTCTAACTTAGTAAGAAGCTGGTATCAAAAGGAGGCCAAGAACTTTAAGATTAAAGGTAGGAGAAAGTAAGATAAATTTTGTGATTTTGTGAGATTTAGATGAGATATGTGGGAGAATTTTTATGAGCACGTATATATTGATTAGGAGAGTTGATTTATAGCTTTAAATGGCTTAATATTGTGGTAAAAACTCATAATTCTTCCTTTGTAAATTTTGGCTATTAGAAGAAAAAGAAAAGGAAAGGCAAGTTTACAAGGATACAGGAAAGGAGAAGGTGTAATCAGCTCTTTTCAAGCAATTTGGAGTTTAGTGGATGCAAATTACCTTTAATTTCACTAATTTACTTGAATTTTTTCTAATTTTTCTATTATGTAACTATGTCATAGGGCTTAAGATAGTGAATTAATTTAATATTAATCAATAATATGCTAAAATAAGTAATTAGAGACTTAAATAAATTAAGAAAATAAAAATTAAGTAGTACTTACCTTAGTAGCCAAATTAGGGTACTAAAGGTTCCTTAATGCAAACTATTTGAAATTTGGGCAATTGATGTTATTTAATCTATTTAGTGCATGAGAAATGAAAATATGCTAGATAAAATAAAATAATTATTAGGGAACATTATGTCATAGTTACATAATGTAAAAAGTTGATGAAACTTGTAAACTTTTATGTGTAATTATCATTTATCACCATATAGTGACCTAAAATGGACATAAAATAAGGTATGGCATTAATTTGGAGCAAAGAATAAATTGTAAGTGGCAAATTCTTTGATGGCTAAATAGCAACTCTAATTAAAATAATATGTTTTTTTTAAATTCTTGTGATATAAAGCTTTTCTATGATGAATGTGCAATTAATGAGCTTATTTGAATAAGTTTGGGAGCATAATGTGATTAAAATAAAGTAATAAGAATAAATAATAACAAAAAAAAAAGAAAAGATAAAATTTAATAATGCCCTTAGTGTATAGTGGGTCATTCGAGCTCTTGGATAGTATGGCTAGCCATAGGAATTTATTCCGCAGGATACCATGAGCCTATGAGATAATTGTTATAAAAATGACTTTGAGATATAAGACAGGATAACCGACGTATTATATGCATTAGTACTAGGGCTTTAGTGTCGCACCTAGTGGTGGGATCCCTCCGGTACACCGTATTTATGTCCTGTTTATCCAGTTCGTGGTTCTCCATTGGTGTCACGTAGGGGCAAAAGAGTAATTTTGCACAAAAATTTGAATAAAATAGTAATTATAATGAAAATTATGCCATATTAATAAATATGAAATAAATAATGTAAAAAATGAGATCAATATGATAATTAAGGGAAAATTAGTAATTACGCGATTAAGCGAGGGTAAAATGGTGATTTGAAACAAAAAGAGTGATTAAGGAAGTTAAAATGGCTAAATGAAGAAAAAGGGTAAAATTGTAATTAGTTAAAAGTTTAGGGACTAAAATATAAATTTAATATTTTTGAGAAATTTGAAGGATTAAAAATATAATTTGTACATTAGAAATTAAATAAAAGTCAAACGAAGTCAAATGAGTCAAATTTGAAATCAAATTGAAGAAAAAGTCAACGTAGGGACTTAATTGCAAAATTTTATAAAGTTTAGTAAATAGTTAAAATAAGATAGGAAAATTTATTATTATAATTATTCAAACTAATTAATGGAGGGAAAGAAATAGAAATTGAGTAACTTGATTAAATTACATTTGTTAAAAATAAAGTAATAATTTGAGTTAAATTAATTACTAATATTTCGTTAGTGAAATTTTTATGTAATTGCATACAAGATTGAGCGACTATATTGCTCAGTGTGTAGTTTTATTTGACTGTGCGCAGGGACAGGTACAGGGAGACTTACAGTGAGAAGCAGAATTTTGGTGGCATGTACCTAAGAATTTTGGTTATGTAAAATAATTAAGATTTATAAATTATTATGTAAGAATAATTGAAGTTATGTTGTGGTTATGTAAATTAAATTTTATATGCATACTATTTGAGATGTGTTGATGTATGATGAATTTAGAAGTGTTTGAGTTGATTGAATGGAGTTCAGGTGTAAGGAGGATTGAATTAGGGAGTGTATTTTGACATTTGCAGGTTTTGGGATTTTAAATTATTAGACGTTATGCCGTCAAAATTTTAAATAAATTATTTAGACATTAGAAGGTTATTAAAAGAAATTATATTAGGTATTTTTTTAAAGGAGAGCGTTACAATCCTGTTCACTTCCATCATTAGCATTGACAGTAGCTATATGAAATCCATTAAAAGGCTAATTAACTATCCCCAATGTAGACACATGATTTTCTCTGGTAGCTCTTATAGTCACTCCTTCACCTTCATGGGGAATTTTAATCATTTAATGAAGGGTAGATGGAACTCCCCCTAACTTGTGAAACTAGGGCATCCCCAGCAGCATAGAAAAATTAGTGGTTGTAGGCAACACCATGAATTTTATCTCAGTGCTAATCATACTAGTTTTTACATTAGTCTTTAAGGTGCTTGCTGCCTATCTATAGGAATTGTCATAAGGTGTGATCACCAAATCATACTTGTTTAGCATGGACTCATTCAACCTAAAATCTGTAAGTGCTACCAACAGGCATATGTTGATTGAAGGACCGTTATCTACCATTATGCATGTTGTATACTTCCTATTGACCTGGGCCTTTATATATAAGGGACAATTATGTTCCCATCCTTCAATGGCAAATCCCCATTGGTATATATAATGTTCTCTCCAACACCTCCTCTGACCAACTCCAGCAGCTCTGAAGGTGAAATAGTTATGGCAACACTGGACTCACACAAAGCCTCCACTACTTTCTGCTTATGGGAAGGCGATTACCTAAGCAAATCCCATATTGAAATTTGAGTAGGAGTTTTCTTTATCTGCTTAAAAATTTGATCTTCCTCTTGCTCCCTTTTTGTGGGTAACGGTTGAGAATTTGTTGGTCTTTCCACTTCAAGTACCATTGTGCCACTTTGAGTGATCAATTTCACTTCTTGCTCATTTTCAAAGTCCCATAAATCAAGAGGGCCAAAACACTCTTCATCCTTACTAGGTGACTCCCAGCAATCAATCACATATACTCCCAATTCGTGCTTTTCTTCCACATCAACCCTTTCAGGGTAAGTAATGGCTAGATACTTGTTATCAAATATATTATGTAGCACAAGTCATTTTAAAAGTCTCGAGCCGATCATTGAAATCAGTGGCAAGATTGCATGATAACCTCCCTTCTTCTTTTCCCTTTTCTCTGGATTAGTGATCTGCTTGCTATCTATGAGATCTTGGATCCTATCCCTCAGGGTTTTGCAATAATCTATCAAATGACCAGTGTGTTGATGGTACGCGTTGTACTGATTAGCCTTATGATTGGGCTGGCCTTGGCTCCTGGTAGTTTTAGCCGACAAAGGTTGTAACATCCTTTCCTTTGCCAATCTATCAAGTACCTAAGACAAGGATCAGCCTAGGTTTGAATAGTATCTCTGAGTACCTTCGATTGTAGATACTTTAGTTAACTTTCCAATTGCACCCGTGCCACTGGTTTTGCCTATCGCAATTTCATAACCTCAATGCCTAGAAATAAAACTAGTGTTACCTGTAGAACTTGCTTTCTTATCTAGGTATTCATCCACAGCTTCAATGGAAATGTTTTTCAAAGATTTCCAATCCTTCAGTCCTTTCATCTTTAAGCCTTCCCTCAGATATGGACTAGCATTCTAAATGAAAAGTTTAATTTGGTCAGAAGTATGAGGCTTTCTCTTCATTTCTATTACCTAATTCCTTCACCTTGTAAGATACTCATGAAATGATTCATTTGATTTCTGCTAAAGTAGCTTGAGGTCCTTTAAAGTAACTTCCATCCTTGTACTATAGTTGTATTGCCTTAAAAATTCTTCTGTGAACATGTCCCAATCCTCATTGGCATGCCTATCTAGGCCATGATACCAATCAATGGCAAAACCAATGAGACTAAGGCTAAAATACTCAACCTTTTTGCCTCTTAGTGAGAGTAATGCCCTTCATAACCAAGGTATACTGCTTAATATGGGTAAAGGGATTAGACTTTCTATAAAACTTAGGCAAATTAGGCATTTTAAAATGTTGAGGGAGTACATCTTCACTTTTTAGATCCATATCCTCTGGACTAACCCATTTTTTGCCGACAATACTTGAGCCATCACTTATATTTTCTCCTCTATCTTTTTAAGGACTGTGTCTTCCATCCTAGACTTCTTTCCCTTCTAAGCTTGTATGACAGGTAACTCTTCTTCTTCTTTTTTTCTTCTTCTTCAGGAATGAAGTCCTCTTCAGGTGCAATTTCTTTATCCTTCTGCTGCTTTACAAGCTAAACCCTTGACCCAATTTCTCTTGACTCAACTACTAAAAAGGGCCATGCTTGGGTAACAATAAGAGTGCCTCTAATAGTCACAAGCTCTTCATAGGTAGCAACAACTATTAAAGGTTGCTGGCTAGTGGGCTATATCAAAGAGTTCATCATATTAGTCAATATGGATCTCATCCTCCTTTTGAACTCATCAAGCCTTATATCTAATTCCTGACTATCAATAGCCTTAGTCCATGTTAGTCCATCATATCTACTCTTTCAGACGCTATCTCAAAGATTTCAGCCAAGCCCAAATCTGTCTCTGCCACTAACTCAAACTGCCCTGACAAAGATCTTCTAACCAGATGCCTATTCAGACTCCTGAACCAGCCTACTGCCTCTGTGATGACTATAACTACTAACCCTTAATCGAGGCTTTAATCTTCCAATACCTCAAAACTACCAATATATATCGAGTAGAGCTATCACAACTTCCCCTTGAGTGATTTCCTAAAGCAACTGAGGCTCAAAACTCATCCAGGTAACACCTATCTTCCCATAGCAAGTCAAATTCTCAAACCACATGGATGACTCTATAATAGCTAAAAAAAACTAGTTATATGATCGCATGGCATATTATTTTTAGAACATATGCACAATGACAGCCCTTCTAACCTTATTTCTCTCACACAGGCGATTGTGCAGTCTCTTCCCTAAGTGGAATTGACTCATGGGCTAACAGAGAACTTAATAAACGTGCATGATATGTGCCAGAAACTCACTTTATTTAAGGAACAAACAAATACATTGTTGATCTCTGTATACTTATATCATTCTAGTAAACAAAGATAAGCCTATCGGGGTATGACAATCTTTGATTAGGACCTCTTATTATAACCTAACCAAGTATATAAATATCCAAATAGCAAGCAAAGTATTAGGGTATATGTTATCTAGGGAAAGTATTTATGTCACTGCATGGGGCTTTGGTTTGGTAGTATAACTTTAGTGTCACCCAAGCGTGGTCCCTGCCAATGGGTTTAGCTCATCACAAGCATAACAATCGATTGGGTTACCATTTAATATACCTAAAAAGATACTAGGCTTGGGTTGGTGATCCTCCTTGACATTTCCCTATATTGAGTGAACATAAGGTCCGCTTCTAGATTACACCAGAGTTAAACGAAGATGGCTAACTTAAATCTAAGGTCATAGCCTATTTTAATGTAACCTATTTTAAAATGAAACTAAGGTAATCAAGCCATAAACAATCGTTTATATTATACCAACCAAGTTGCTTTCAAAATGAAATCTCAAACAATCCCCAATAGAGTTGCCATTATGATGCGTGTCGAGCCCCACAAGCATTTGGTTGGTTCTCAAAACATGCTTTTAGGGCTTAAGACTGAACTAAGGTTTGTTTAACCCATAAAAGCCAATTGCTTTGCAATAGACACAGATCCCACTTGACATGCGATGCCCTTTGAACCTTAAAAAGACACGAGATAGCATATTAAAGTATCCCCTCTATTCACTAATGATCAACTTATGAGACATCTGCTGAGCATCATAAGGCATGCATTATGGCATTGCCACCCCAATAGAACATTGGGAAAAATGGCTGCTAAAGGGACAAAACTCACCCCAAACTTGAAAATAAACATAGATTTAGACATAACTTGTCAAAACACACATAAATATGCTCATGACACATTATTTATACAAAGAACACAAAGCATCAATATATATAAAACATGTACAAAGAAGCAAGCAAAAAACAGAGCATTTGAAGTCCAAAATAAATAAAGCTAAAAATCAAAACATATATAAAGGCTAGAATTCATCCTCATATTACATTCAATGTTGTTGTATTTTAAAACCAGTGAGGTGTGCCTTTTGGCATCCTCTTCCTCTTACTTCATATGCAAATTTCTTCAAAATTAGTATTTGATTACTACACCAAGATTACCACTTTCATGCTGATTTTCTATCCAAAGACTAAATTTCAATGTTGGTGATAGGTGTTTTTGTGATGGAATTTGCCATTATTTTTGAATCCTTTTTTTGTAAAATTTAAAATACTAATTGTGAGCTTGATATATATTGTGTTGTTCTCTTAATTCAAAAAATGCTTCTACCAGTTTAATATCTGCAAATATTAACTCGCTTCCTATGCTGAATAACACAAATTTTAAAAAATGGAAGGAGAACGTTACCATTATTCTAGGCTATATGGATCTAGACTATGCACTTTGTGGGTTAAACATCATACTCCTTTTACAGCTGAAAGTTCCTTGGAATAAAAGAAGAACTTTGAAAAGTGGGAACACTCAAATCACTTAAGTTTAATGCTCATAAGACACATAATTCTAGACACATTCAGTGACACCGGTGTTCGAAAATCAAAATGTCAAATCATTCCTTAAAGCCCTTGAAGGTCGCTTTGCTAAAAGCAAAAAAAGGCAAAAGTAAGTTGTTTGATAAACAAACTTGTTTCCATAAGGTATAAGGGCAATGGAAGCACAAAGGGAATACATTTTGGCAATGAAGCTAATTACATCTGAGTTAAAATCACTAAAATTATAAATTTCTAAGGATTTATTAGTGCATTTAATTTTTATCTCTCTTCCTTCACAATTTAGTAAGGTTCATGTTAGTTAAATACTCAAAGGGAGAAGTGGACTCTTAATGAGCTCATTTCTCATCGGTGAATGAAGAAGACAAGATAAAGCATTGAAAAATTGAAAGTGCTTATTTGGCATTATCTTTTAAAGGTTAAATAAGAAAAGGAAGAAGGATAAAGAAGCTACAATACAAAAGAAGCAACATAATGAAAATAAGGATAAAATTCAACAATCTAGTTGCTACTTCTATAAAGGAACTTCTTATAAGAAGAAATATTGTATCAAATATCATACTTGGCATGAAAAAAAAGGTAAATTTCATGCCTTTGTTTATTTTGAGGTTAATTTAATCTCAGTACCTAGATACACTTGGTGGATAAATTCTAGTGCCACTGCTCATATAAGTGTATCTATACAGGGTTGCCTGAGCTGCCTAAAGCCGAAGTGATGGTGAAAGATACATTTATGTAGGCAATGGCAAGCAAATTGAAGTTAAGAAAATAAGCACTTTTAGGTTATTATTAAAGACTAGAATTTATTTAGATTTGAAAGAGATTTTATATATACCATTATTTAGAAGGAATTTAATTTCTATTTCTATAATGGACAAATCATGATATTCTTGTTCTTTTGGAAATAGTTAGTTTAGTCTTTTTCAAAGTTTGAAACTCATTAGTTACGGTTCTTTACCTTGTAATGATAAGCTATAATTGTAAGGACCCAAAATAGGCCCTAGTAGAATTCAAGGGCAATTACATGTTATTAAAGTCTAATTGAGTATTATTGGATGAATTATAAAGAGTTAAGATAATGATTAGGGCAAAAAAAAGTTATTAAGTTATCAATAATTATGTGATAAATGTGTAAATTATAACGTATAAATTTTATAAGGTCAAAATTAATTTATTATTGTTGGTTTAATAATATTCAAGGGTGTAATTAAAGTAAAAAGTATTAATTTGGGGGTAAATTTATAATTATGGCATCTTTAGGGGCAAATGTGAATAAATGAATAATTGAAGGGTCAATTTAAGAGAAGGAATAAATGGAAAGATTGATTTAAGAAAAAGAGTTAGTGGAAGGGGTCACTTTATAGCATGCAAAAAGGTGGGTGTTCATTGTGTGACATGCAAACTCTTAAGGGATCAAATAGGAAATTTTACCTTGTTGTTAAATAAGCTAAACATGTGAGATGGAGTGTGTGAGAGAGAGAGTGAGGTGTCGGCAATTATGAGAGGAGAAAACCAGAAATTACTTCCTTTCATTTTCTTTCAAGGTCTTTGAATCTTTCAAGCAATTTAAGTGACAATTCATGATGGTTAGTTAAGGCAATTAAGTACATAACTTTA
The DNA here is from genome assembly GCA_037975025.1 of Excoecaria agallocha. NCBI lineage: Eukaryota > Viridiplantae > Streptophyta > Magnoliopsida > Malpighiales > Euphorbiaceae > Excoecaria > Excoecaria agallocha. The sequence goes on along the minus strand of JBBPFJ010000754.1, from coordinate 447 downwards.
AGGTAAATGGTCTCTACTGAATTCCATCATCATCATCATCTTCTTCTTCTCATTTTGGTTGAAATAAATACTGAATAAGTGATGGAAATTATAATTGATGATGATGATGATGTTTGTGAAGGAGAAGAGAAAGGTAGAAGGAATAAAGGGAAGGATATTGCAAGGGATTAAAAGCTAGGGGGAAAAAGGTCAGCCAAGGTATGGGATGGTACTCACCTTGCATGCATGTGAATGTTGATTATATCATCAAGGTGCATATGTGTGATAGATGGAATAATTGGGATGAGATATGAATTTAGAATTTGTTACATTAGGGGTTACATGAAGATTTGCTTAAACTATTGACTGTAATTTAGATATAAAAATGAGTTAGAGACCTTAATTTAAAGATATATGAATTTTGATAGTTCCATATGAGATATAGGTATAAAAGTGTATTTGAAAAAT
>JBBPFJ010000753.1:0-30994 GCA_037975025.1 Excoecaria agallocha | reverse complement strand
TGCACACCGATAGTCAAATAACTTATGGAGTTGCAGGTTTTTAGTATGATATATCTGATCCAAATGTGATTACCGATAATGGTGGTTTATATGGTGTTTTTAGTATGTTTTTAGGTGTTTAATTCGGTTAATTTTAGGGAAAATCACCATTTTTCCCTCGGAGTTACTAGATTTGGTTAGAGGAAACGTATGAAAGAACATTTTCTACACTAATGGGCCTTTGCCCATTGAAGGTAGAGAGCATAATTGCCCTTTGTATATAAAGGCGTAGGTTAATGATAAACATACAACCTATGTGATGGTGGATGATGGATCCTCCATAAATGTATGTCCACTGGTAGCACTTCCAACCTTTGGTTTGAATGTATCCATGTTGAGCAAGACTAATTTTGTAGTCACAGCTTATGATAATTCTCGAAGGCAAGCAGTAGGAACTTCCAAAGCTAGTGTTAAGACATGGTTAGCTGACACAGAGGTAGAATTTGTGGTATTGCCAATACTATCTAATTTTTCTGTGCTATTAGCGAGACCTTAATTTTACAAATTAGAAGGGGTTCCATTAACTCTTCACACAATGATCAAGATTTTGCATAAAGGTAAAGCAGTTACTATAAAGGTTGTTAGGGAAAATCAAGTTTTTATTCTGGGTATAACGAACAAGTTGTTTAGTGGGTTTTATATGACTGCCATCAGTGTTGATGATAAGGGTGAATGAGAATCCACTCCTCAAGTGGTGAGTATGATGTAGAAAATGAACTTCCTACCAAGAGTTGGACTTAGTAAGGATTCACAGGGTCCTTCTGAGGTAATCAGTATAACAAGAAAGATGAATCAAAGGGGATTATGTTATAGTAGGTGTGATGCTAAAAAAAAGGTCTTATTAAAGTCATAAGGGGTCTTAAAAAGAAAAACATGGATTGTGACCAAACCAACTAGCTTTGAGAGTGGAATGAAAGAAAGAAAAAAGGCGGATGGAGCTTCCATCCAAAATCGCCAAGAAAAGAATAGGAATGAATGCTTGGAGAGCAAAACCACCAGTCTTAGATTTGATTTCAAGGTAGTAAAGCCTATCTTTCTCATAACCTCCACCAATCATCTTCATCATGTTAAGGTCCTTAAAGAATGAAGAGGATGGGTAGAATCTTACTGAAGTCTTATTGAAGTCATAAGGGGTCCTACATATCCTGGATAGCTCTGTACCTGCACCAATAGCACACTAATACTTTAGTGAGATTGAACTTGTGATTTAATGATGTTTTTGATTAGGTTAGTGGAACCGTTAAACCTAATAGGGGTTTTTGGGATGAAGAAATTATGATCAAGTTATCTAAGTGGGATGATGATGTCCCTAAGGAGATTATAACGCTAAAGCTATTAGCCTTTGAAGTCAGAGGGAAAAAGAAAGTTGAATTTGAAGTTCCCCATGCCTGAATTGGATGAAGATGTTGTGGAAGCCATTGTAGAGGTAGATTGGGAGGCTCCACTAAATGTAGAAAATATAGAAGGCTTATCTGAGGCATCGAACTTGCTGGATGTAGATGAGGATGCTCTTATAGATGTACTTTTTGTACCTAAACATCTTAACAATGATGTATGTAGCCCGTTGATATTAATAATATGAATAAATTTTCTTATTTTTGTGATGTTTCACATGATCATGATTATAAAGCATTCATATTTAACATCAATTCATAAAATAATACTCCATTTATTCTTGGCACTCCTAAAAATCTAAGGGAAATCTTGATAGCGTCTTATGTTACCCCCTAAAGAGAGAAAAGAATTTGAGAGAATATTGAAAAAATATGAAAAAGTCTTTGCTTGAACCTATGAAGATATGCCAAGAATTGATCAAGAAGTAGCCAAACATGCTATTCACACTTATCCTTATGTTACCCCCTAAAAAGAAAAGAATTTGAGAGAATATTGAAAAAATATGAAAGAGTCTTTGCTCGAACCTATGAAGATATTACAAGAATCGATCAAGAAGTAGCCAAACATGCTATTCCCACTTATCCTGAATATAAACCTTTCAAGCAAAACTCAGAAGGCTTAGGCCAGAGTGGGCAGAAAAGGTTAAAGAAGAGGTAAAAAAGTAGATAGAGGCAAATTCCTTATGGAATTTAAATATCCCACATGGCTAGTAATTCTGGTTCTTGTGGTTAAGAAAGATGGGAGAGTCAAAGTCTATGTGGATTATAGGGATCTAAGCAAAGCCTACCTAAAAGATAACTTTTTGCTTCCTCACATAGATATTTTGGTGTACAGTGTAGGTGCATGTGCAATGTTCAAATTTGTGGATGATTATGCCGAATACAGATAAATCTTGAACAAGATTATGGATAAAATCAAGACAACATTCATCATTAAATAAGGTACATATGCTTATTGAGTCATGCCATTCGGATTGAAGAATACAGGCACTACTTACTAAAGAATAGGTACAAAGATGCTAAATGATTTAACTCATAAGAAAGTGGAGGTATATGTCAATGACATGATGATTAAATCAACAACTAAGAAAAGGGCATTTTGAAGAATTGGAAAAGTTTTTTCAAAGGATTGATAGTTATAATCTCCATCTGAACCAAAAGAAATGTGTTTCCAGAGTAACTTAAGGGAAATTTCTAGGATATGTTGTGAGCCAAAGATGGATAAAAACAGATCCTGATAAAGTAAAAGCCATAAAAGAGATGCTTGTGCCCTACAAAGAGAAGGGAGTTTGAGGGTTCCTTGGTAGACTCCAGTATATCAGTCAGTTTATAACCAAGTTGACCTCAATGTATGAGTTTATTTTCAAATTGCTTCGAACAAATCAACCAGTAGTTTTGAATGATGATTGTCAAGTAGCCTTTAATATGATCAAGGAATATCTTCTACATCCACCAGTGCTGAGACAAACACAAGTAGGGAAGCCTTTAATTTTATATCTAGCCATAGAAGATAGCTCAATAAGAGAAATGATAGCATAGGAGGATGATTTTGTGATCGAATATGTTGTATACTATTTCAATAAAAAGTTTCTGCTATATGAATTTAAATATTTGGAGGTAGAAAATATTTGTTTGGCAGTCATTTGGGCCTCTAAGAAGTTAAGACACTACTTTCACTCGTACAAAGTGCAAACAGTGGCTAGACTTAATCCTCTTAAGTATCTCTAGAAAGAGCCATCATTGTTAGGGAAATTGGGTAGATGACTAATCCTCTTATAGGAGTTCAATACTAAATATATTACAAGAAAAACCATCAAATGAAGAGAAGTAGCCGAATTCCTAACAATTATTAGAAGGGAAAGAAATAACCTATGAGTTTTCTGATGAGAATATTACAACTATAGCAGTTTATGGGTGGTAAATGTACTTTGATTGAGCTATGAACACCAAGGGTGATGGAGTAGGAGTGATCTTGGTATGAGGCCCCTGCATATGCCCTAGGAGAATGTACACGTATATGTGTTTAAAGAATGTTACAATTAATACCTAATAGGTTAGTCAATGAATCATAGGTGGGGACATAAAGGTAATTGTGTTAATAGAGAAAGGGCAATATGGTCATTTTATAATTAGTCACACATGTTCCTAATTAGGAGGAAATGTAATTTAAAGGCTCAATTAAAAAGGAAGAGTGAAAGTTTTGGGGTTGGAATAGGAAATTAAAGAAAATGAGGGAGCTAAGTACAATTTCTCTAGAGCCAACAAGTGGCCCAATGAGAAAAAGACACCTAGCCTCCTTAGAATTCTCTTGAGATAGGAAGAGAAATTAAGGGATTTAAAGGAGACTTGTTGGCCATTTTTGTTAGTGTAAGCCCTAGCCCCAATGCATTGTAACGAAACACTTGAAATTAATAAAATGAGGCATTAGTTTTATCTTTTGTATTCCTGTGCATATCAATTGATAAAACTATCCAAGAATGTCGTTTCGGTTTAAGTTATCATGTGTGAGGCACATGGATTGTAAGACCTTGAAACAAATGAGACATCATTCTAAATATCCCTAGTCAGTCATTGTTATGGGAATAACAAATGAATTAAGACTAGTATGCTCTCTCTGATCTTATGAGTTCTGTCTTACGGATCATTAGGACAAGAGTGTCAATCAGAGATCATAGATACATGTTAAAGAACATGGTATCTGGATTCGATCCGCTCATGAGAACACTACATGGTACAAGTCATAAGTGTTTCTCATATGCAAGTTTTGTATCGGAGTTCTTAGACCTGAAATCTCTATGAAACTCTTTATGAATTACTGTGTACTTTGACATACACCTAACGTGCTCGTAACAGAGTGACAAGTACGGGTATGATTGGGTATGCACTGATTCATGTTAGAGAGCATGAGAGAAGTGAAGGGATTACCCCTCTCGATAAGAGAGAAAAATATCACCGGCCACTTGATCAGTGAACTGAGAAGTGTATGGCCATACCGAGATGAAATAATGAGTAATCATTATTTATCTGAGAGTTCAGTGTCACTGGAATATCAAGAAATGAATTAATGTATATAAGGATGACTAGTTCCATGCCTTATATTAATTCTGATATTTATGGGTAAGGGACTATGCGAAATTGCATTAGGTCACCAAATGCCATATGCATTTTCATTTAATTTGGAATGCTATAATATCTTGCTAGAGAATATATATAGCCTTTGAATTAATTTATTAATTCATTGCCAACATTAAATGGACCTATAGGATCGCACATAAAGCACTGGGCTTAAAATTGTATTGGAAATTAATTTAGACTTTTATTTAAAGTCAAATTAATGCATGCAATGGGTGAACAGATTTTTTACTGTTAACAATTGGTCACGAGAGAAATTTACTGGCATGTGTTAGGTTTAATTTCAATTGATTAATTATCTATGTATAATTAAGTTAATTGAGTATTAAATCCTAAATTATGTTTAATCAAAATATAATACTTGAGAGGGAATTAAAGTAACCAAAGTTTAAACTAGGAATCCTAGTTAAATTTGGCAACTAATTACCTTAGTTAAGTAAGTTTGTTTTGATTAACTAAATGATGCCATTTGAATTTAAATTCTAATAGAATTTAAATTAAAATATATATCTCTTAATTATTAAGTGTTAGTGGCTGAAATTGCTACCTAATTTAAGGCACTCACACATGACTAAAGTAAGTGATATATATTAAATGAATTAAAGGAATAATGGTGGGTGCCACTTTTATTCTTCTTCTCTCTTTTGGCCATGAGACTATTAGTGGGATTGGTAGAGATTCTTTTTGCTCTTAATTCTCTCATGGAAGGTGACTAAGATAGAAACAAAAAGAAGAAAGAACAAGAAGAGTTCTTGTGTCTTTCAAACAATTCCATTGCCTAATACACAAATATAGAGCTAGCACTCTTGATTTTAAGCTATCTTTGCAAGTGTGTGTGAACATAGAGAGGAGTGGCATAAAGGCTGTTCCTTTGGCATTGGTGGTGAAGATCTAAGGTAAATAAATTCATCTTAGTTGCTGGTCATCATCAAAATCAAGTCTTGAAGAGCATCTAAAGTTGTAAGTTTCAAAACTCTAAAATTGCATGTTTTCGTTCCTAGTTTTGGATATGTATGGTATGCATGATAAAAATTTTGTTTTTCCGCTGTGCTATCATGATTATCATACCATGTCATATTCCTTCAGTGGTATCAGAGCCTAGACATGCTTATTTTAGTGCTTTAGATGCATGAAAAAAATTAATTAAAAATCGTTATTTTGAAAACATGCAAATCTGAAATTTTCTGTTTTGAGTTTTTTGCATTGTTTTGGTGTAAAAACGATTTTAATTGATTAGATAGGTATTATAATTAATATTACATGTTAATATACTGTCCTAAGATGTTATTAGGGCTGGTAATGGTCGGATTTAATTATTTATACCTGATGGTACATGTTAATTATGAAACTAGGTGCTAGTTGGCATGTAAATTGCTAGTTTAACAACTAGTTTTCAAAATTAAATGTAAAATTGATTTTGGCATGTTTGTAAGTGATTTTTAAAGATTAAATATCAGGTCTGGACATATTTTAAATTTGGTTTTAATTCTGGTCCATGACAATTTAATTGATTAATTTTAAAATCACTTAAAACAATGACTAGTTTGTGTTTGTTACATGTTTAATCAACATTGTTTGCTTTGTTTTGATTAAAATGGTAAAAAACACATTTAGATTTAAATGGTACAGAATATTAAATCAATGTTTATGGACTTATTTAGTTTTTTAAATGACTCATAAAATTGATTTAAATGTTTGTGCATTTCATGGCATTACATAAGCATTAAACAACTAGTTTTTGTTGTTTGTTTGTTTTGCATGAATGCCGGCTATTATATATATGTTCTTCATGATTTTATGTTTAATTCATGTTGGTACATATTATATATATTTTTAATGTTTATGGGCTGTATGACATAAAATTAAAAATGGCAAAATTGGAAATTATACTAGAGTTGATTTATGGCACAAATCTAACTAGTTTGTGTTTTGGGCTTTTAAGAGAACTTATTCAATAAGAGGATTTATTCCATTGGGTTTCGGCCCAGGCCCATCATGGGGTCTTCTCTTAAAGGTTCAAGTACACAATTTCCATTAATGGGCTTGGCTAAATTGATTAAAATTGGACTTTGTCTGATCCATGAATGCTATGTATATTTATTTGCTTGTTTGGTGTGATGAATGGATATGCATGGTGCATTCATGGGCCCTGGGTTTTTGTAATTAAATATGGCCTGCGTGCCATTATATTTTATTGTAAAAGTTTCATTTATTTCTTAGAATAGAATTTATTTGAAGACTTTGTAAATCAAGACGAAGCCCACCGAAGTGGAGAAGCCCAACTCGAAGATTCTTATGTAATAGTATAGAATCTTAGTTGTAGGTTTTTGGGCCCATGTTTGTCACGCTTTACTTTATGCAATTATATATATATGCATGCTATGTATGGATGACAAATCGTATGCCATGTAAGCCGTAATAAAATGAATCCCTAAAAATAGTAAGTCACAAAGTTGCCTTCCTAATTCGAAACATGTCAAGGCATCGATCATCGGTCACGTAGACTAGGAGTCCTAGATGCGCCCGATTATCTTTGTGAGGCATGGGTTGTGAATGTAGGTTGGACTTAACATGGAATGGGATGCTCGGACCTAGGCAACTTATAAATGGGTTTGTGCTATAACATTGTTTGATGTTAGCCCATTTGATCCAAGAGTCATGTACGAGACATGATTGGAGTTTTTCCTACCTAAGTAACTTAACTTATTAGGTGTACAGGCTCAGCTTGACTAATAAGTTGTTGTGAAAAGTGGATCTTGGCCCACATTAAATCACTAACGCGAATTATTTATGGGGATATTAATTCGGTTTGTGGGATCATTAATAAGACCTCATTTAATCTTGCTAAATTTTATTGTAGATTGAAAATGGCATCTTCAAATAACAATTTCTCATTGCGATCGGTCCTTGAAAAGGACAAATTAAATGGCACCAATTTCATAGACTGGTCTCGAAACTTAAGAATAGTTCTTAATCAAGAGAAGAAGTCGTATGTTTTGGATGCACCCTTGCCTGAAGAACCAGGAAGGAACGCCTCTGCGGTTCAAAAGGAAACTTTTGAGACCAAGAAGAGTGACTCTAATGATGTGACCTGTTTGATGCTAGCCACTATGGTGCCTGAATTGCAAAAGCAATTTATGGACCAAGAGGCCTATGCGATCATGGTGCACCTCAAGGAGATGTTCCAAGAACAAGCTCGTCACGAGAGGTTCGTGACAACAAAGGCTTTAATTTCTTGCAAGATGGCAGAGGGTACTCCTGTTAGTACCCATGTACTCAAGATGAAAGGGTATCTTGATACTCTTGAGAAGCTTGAGGTACAAGTGCCAAAGGAATTGGCCACTGACTTGATCTTAGGATCATTGCCTGCTGCTTATGATCCATTTGTGATGAATTATAACATGCATGCTATGAACAAGTCAGTCACTGAGCTTCATGGGATGCTTAAGAATGCTGAAGAGAACATTCGAAAAACCAATCCCGTGCTAATGGTTCAAAAGGGAATTAAGAAGGGACCTGCTAAGGGAAAGGGAAAAGGAAAGGGAAAACCCAAGACAGTTGGGAGTGCACCTCAAGCCCAATCCAAAGCCCAAGGCACCAAAGCTCAAAGAGAGTGAGAGCACTTGCTTCCATTGCAACAAGATAGGGCATTGGAGGAAGAATTGCGCTCTCTTTAAGGAAGAACAAAAGAAGAATGGAGCCAAGGCGTCCAGTTCTGGTATTTTTGTTGTTGAAGTTAACCTTTCTATTTCTACCACTTGGGTATTGGATACCGGTTGTGGTTCTCACATTTGTTCAAATGTGCAGGGGTTAAGAAATAGGCGGTTACTTGGGAAGAATGAAGTGGACCTCCGTGTGGGGAATGGAGCACGAGTTGCTGCCATGGAGATAGGCGACTATCACCTCACTTTACCTTCCGGACTTTGTATTGTTTTGAATAATTGTTATTATGTGCCTGCTATGAGCAGAAACATTATTTCAGTTTCATGTTTGGATAATGATGAATTTGATTTTGTTATTAAAAAGGGCAATGCTTATATTCGTCGCGAAGGCATTTCTTATGGCAATGCCATGTTGCAAAATGGCCTTTATATCCTTGATTTACAAAACAAAGAGTCTATATACAACATTAATACAAAGAGGGTTAAATCAAACGAATTAAACCCTACTTACTTCTGGCATTGTCGTTTAGGATATGCAAACGAAAAACGCATTTCAAGACTCCACAAAACTGGAGTGCTTGGGTCATTTGACTTAGAATCTTATGACACATGCGAGCCATGTTTGTATGGAAAAATGACAAAGAGTCCTTTTAACAAGAAAGGTGAAAGGACTAATGGCTTATTGAAACTAATACATACCGATGTATGTGGACCATTAAGTACACAAGCTAGAAGTGGTTTTAGCTACTTCGTGACTTTCACAGACGACTTCAGTAGATATGGCTATGTCTATCTAATGAAGTACAAGTCTGAAACTTTTGAGAAATTCAAAGAGTTTAAGAACGAAGTAGAAAACCAACTTGGCAAAAGTATAAAAGCCATTCGATCAGATCGAGGTGGCGAATACTTAAGCCAAGAGTTTGATGATCATCTAAAAGAGTGTGGAATTATTTCACAGCTCACTCCTCCTGGAACACCGCAATGGAATGGTGTGTCCGAAAGGAGAAATCGAACTCTGTTGGACATGGTTCGATCTATGATGAGTCAAGCTAATCTTCCTATCTCTTTTTGGGGTTATGCATTAGAAACTGCTGCGTTTCTATTGAACCGTACTCCAACTAAAGCAGTTGAGAAGACACCATACGAGGTATGGACTGGGAAAGAACCCAATATGTTTTTTCTCAAGATTTGGGGCTGTGAAGCACATGTTAAGAAATTAACATCTGACAAACTAGAGTCCAAATCGACTGTCTGCTTGTTTGTGGGTTATCCCAAAGAAACAAAGGGATACTACTTTTACTCAAAAGCCAAGAACAAAGTATTTGTTGCTCGCAAGGCTGTTTTCTTGGAAAAGGAGTTCCTTCTCAAGAAAGACAGTGGGAGTAAAGTAGAATTTGGAGAAATTCAAGTGCCACAAACTCCTATAGAGGATGAGTTGGAAATGGGATCAAGTTCACAACCAGTTGTGGAACAAGAACCCATTACACAAGTACCTAGAAGGTCTGGTAGGGTACGTCAGGAGATTGAGAGATATGGATTTCTAATCACTGACAATGACACTATTGAGTTAGTAGATCGTGAGGATCCTACTACCTACCGAGAAGCTATTGAAAGCCCAAACTCGGATAATTGGCTTGAAGCCATGAAATCCGAGATGCAATCAATGTACGATAACCAGGTTTGGACCTTGGTTGATCCACCGGAAGGTGCTAAGGTAATTGAATGCAAGTGGTTATTCAAACTAAAAGCTGATAAGACCTACAAAGGTAGACTAGTAGCAAAAGGTTTTCGACAAACTCATGGTATAGACTATGACGAGACCTTTTCGCCTGTAGTCATGCTCAAGTCCATTAGGATCTTGCTTGCCATAGCTGCATATCATGATTATGAGATATGGCAAATGGATGTCAAAACTGCTTTCCTCAACGGAAATTTACTTGAGGATGTGTATATGACACAGCCTGAAGGTTTTGTCAATCCCAAGCATCCTAAGAAGGTTTGCAAGCTTCAAAAATCCATTTATGGATTAAAGCAAGCATCCCGAAGTTGGAATCTTCGTTTTGATGAAGCAGTCAAAGATTTTGACTTCATCAAGAACGAAGATGAGCCTTGTGTGTACAAGAAGGTTAGTGGGAGCATAGTAGTGTTTCTAGTCCTATATGTGGACGACATCCTTCTCATTGGAAATGACATTCCAACATTGCAAAAGGTTAAGCAATGGTTGGGAAAATGTTTCTCAATGAAAGACTTAGGTGAAGCCGAGACAATACTTGGTATTCGAATCTATAGAGATAGATCGAATCGGCTTTTGGGACTAAGTCAAGAAAAGTACATAGACAAAGTACTAAAGCGTTTTAGTATGGGAGACTCAAAGAAAGGATACATACCTTTGGCTTTGGGAGTTCCTTTGACTAAAGAACAGTGCCCTAAAACCAAAGAGGAAAGGGACAACATGAGTAGAATCCCATATGCATCTGCTATTGGATCTATCATGTACGCTATGTTATGTACTAGGTTGGATGTTGCTCATGCACTGAGTATAACCAGTAGGTTTCAGCAAGACCCTGGTGAGAAGCACTGGTCTGCTGTAAAAGGGATCCTGAAGTACCTGCGAAGGACTAAGGATCACTTCTTGGTGTATGGTGGTCAAGAAGAGCTCATCATACAAGGTTATGCCGATGCTGCTTTTCAGACCAGCACTCAGGATTCTAGATCGCAATCTGGGTTTGTTTTTATTTTGAACGGTGGTGCTGTCAGCTGGAGAAGCTCGAAGCAAGAAACCGTTGCCGACTCAACTACAGAATCTGAGTATATTGCAGCAAGTGAGGCTGCAATAGAAGCTGTTTGGATTAAAAATTTCATTAATGGATTAGGAGTGGTCCCAAGCGTCCTAGATCCATTAGAAATTTTCTGTGACAATAACGGGGCCATTGCACAGGCCAAGGAGCCCCGGTCACACCAGAAATCCAAACACATACTCAGAAGGTACCACTTGATCAGAGAAATCATTGATCGTGGGGACGTCAAGGTTAGCAAGATATCAAGTGAAGACAATGTAGCAGATCCTTTGACGAAACAGTTACGTCCAAATCTGCACGAAGCTCATTTGAGAGCGTTCGGTCTTAGGGCTATGCCCAATTGGGACTAGTGCTAGTGGGAGATTGTTAGTGTAAGCCCTAGCCCCAATGCATTGTAACGAAACACTTGAAATTAATAAAATGAGGCATTAGTTTTATCTTTTGTATTCCTGTGCATATCAATTGATAAAACTATCCAAGAATGTCGTTTCGGTTTAAGTTATCATGTGTGAGGCACATGGATTGTAAGACCTTGAAACAAATGAGACATCATTCTAAATATCCCTAGTCAGTCATTGTTATGGGAATAACAAATGAATTAAGACTAGTATGCTCTCTCTGATCTTATGAGTTCTGTCTTACGGATCATTAGGACAAGAGTGTCAATCAGAGATCATAGATACATGTTAAAGAACATGGTATCTGGATTCGATCCGCTCATGAGAACACTACATGGTACAAGTCATAAGTGTTTCTCATATGCAAGTTTTGTATCGGAGTTCTTAGACCTGAAATCTCTATGAAACTCTTTATGAATTACTGTGTACTTTGACATACACCTAACGTGCTCGTAACAGAGTGACAAGTACGGGTATGATTGGGTATGCACTGATTCATGTTAGAGATTATGAGAGAAGTGAAGGGATTACCCCTCTCGATAAGAGAGAAAAATATCACCGGCCACTTGATCAGTGAACTGAGAAGTGTATGGCCATACCGAGATGAAATAATGAGTAATCATTATTTATCTGAGAGTTCAGTGTCACTGGAATATCAAGAAATGAATTAATGTATATAAGGATGACTAGTTCCATGCCTTATATTAATTCTGATATTTATGGGTAAGGGACTATGCGAAATTGCATTAGGTCACCAAATGCCATATGCATTTTCATTTAATTTGGAATGCTATAATATCTTGCTAGAGAATATATATAGCCTTTGAATTAATTTATTAATTCATTGCCAACATTAAATGGACCTATAGGATCGCACATAAAGCACTGGGCTTAAAATTGTATTGGAAATTAATTTAGACTTTTATTTAAAGTCAAATTAATGCATGCAATGGGTGAACAGATTTTTTACTGTTAACAATTGGTCACGAGAGAAATTTACTGGCATGTGTTAGGTTTAATTTCAATTGATTAATTATCTATGTATAATTAAGTTAATTGAGTATTAAATCCTAAATTATGTTTAATCAAAATATAATACTTGAGAGGGAATTAAAGTAACCAAAGTTTAAACTAGGAATCCTAGTTAAATTTGGCAACTAATTACCTTAGTTAAGTAAGTTTGTTTTGATTAACTAAATGATGCCATTTGAATTTAAATTCTAATAGAATTTAAATTAAAATATATATCTCTTAATTATTAAGTGTTAGTGGCTGAAATTGCTACCTAATTTAAGGCACTCACACATGACTAAAGTAAGTGATATATATTAAATGAATTAAAGGAATAATGGTGGGTGCCACTTTTATTCTTCTTCTCTCTTTTGGCCATGAGACTATTAGTGGGATTGGTAGAGATTCCTTTTGCTCTTAATTCTCTCATGGAAGGTGACTAAGATAGAAACAAAAAGAAGAAAGAACAAGAAGAGTTCTTGTGTCTTTCAAACAATTCCATTGCCTAATACACAAATATAGAGCTAGCACTCTTGATTTTAAGCTATCTTTGTAAGTGTGTGTGAACATAGAGAGGAGTGGCATAAAGGCTGTTCCTTTGGCATTGGTGGTGAAGATCTAAGGTAAATAAATTCATCTTAGTTGCTGGTCATCATCAAAATCAAGTCTTGAAGAGCATCTAAAGTTGTAAGTTTCAAAACTCTAAAATTGCATGTTTTCGTTCCTAGTTTTGGATATGTATGGTATGCATGATAAAAATTTTGTTTTTCCGCTGTGCTATCATGATTATCATACCATGTCATATTCCTTCAATTTTCTCCCTAAATCTAGCTATTCTAATGTAATACCCTGAGATTTATATCAGACATGTATGGTATGTTTTGGAGTATGAACAACAACCCTAGGATAGCTTTTGGGATAATCACAGTAAAATAGTACAATAAAATTTAAAAGTATATAAGGGTTAAACATGCTTGGCCAAAAAATCCGGGAATGGGTGACCTAGCGAACAGTTTGAGTTAATACTGAAATAAGAAAGTGCGTATTAAATGGAGTATGGTGGTACAATTTGAGATGAAAGTGATGTTAAATGGGCTCTCAAATCAAATAGAGAAGATTTTGCTCGGTACCGTAAAAAGGGTTGACTAGAAGTTTGATCGATCTGTAAAATATTTCATAGAGCTCCAAAAATTATTCCAATTGCCCAAATCCATTAGAAATAGTTTAAATTAGTATCTAAAAGTGAAAATTTATTTTTTTGATAATTCTAAATTTTCAGGATTTTGACTGCTGATTTTTCCTTTAAAGTTGGAACTATATTGATATGATCTTAGAATGGCCTAAAATTTTAACCACATTCTTTTGCATAAGTTAGGACAAGCAAGGTACAATTTTAGAGCATTTTGATGAATGGAACATTAGTTTCCAAAAAATAGTGAAAATCGAGTTTAATTCAATTAGCCGAGTTAAAAAGGCATTTTTCATTGGTTCAAGGGCATAATTGTCATAAGATATTGGGGTAGCACCATCTGGAACTAGATATTACATAAGAAAATTAATAGAGGAATTATTTGGGCAAAAAATCAATTAATTTAAGGAAATTGGGCTTATTGGGCCAATTGGTTGGACCTAATTTGGCTCAATTAACATAAGTATATAAAGGGCAAAATATCATATTTCTTCAAATATTTCCCCCTCTTCTTCCCCTTGAATGTCATCCCACACTAAAGGGAGAATTCTCCATTTTTCTCTATACTTTTGAATTGAAAACCACTAGAAGGAGCAAAAGAGAAGAAGAAATATCTAGAACAGAGAGAAGTTGAAGGAGACTCCAATTTTATGGGAAATAAATTTGATGAAATGCACAAAACCCCCCTTCTTCCTACACAATTTAACTTCCAATTTCTAAATCCCTAACTTAAAATTCCTAAAACTTACATATTTATTCACTTTTCCTTCTAATTTTCAGATATTGGGTAGCTAAGCCTCCATCTCCGATCGCCACTCACAGTTGAAGGGGACGACAAAGCTCTAATGGATGGCTATTAGAGGAAGATAACAAGATGGGTTTATCCTAGGGGACGAAGAATGCTGAAAATGAGAGGGAAACCAATTTGCTAACATTATACGATAGAGAAAGGGCGAGGGAGAGACAAATGCCAGCAATCGGTGGCTTTTAGTGAAGAAAACAGGAACAGTGGTAGCTGGAGAGAGAGATGAAAATGGAAGAGCTGTAAATCTATGGAAGAATCATGAATGGAGAAGGAAAAAACAAGATGGAAGAAAGGAAAAGAAAAAAGAAATAAAGTGACGCCGTTTGTTGAGTTCAGTTAAGATAAAATGCAAAATATCCACTTTAATCCTTACTCTTAAATTTCTATTTAATTAGCTTCCCCACTCAAATTCTTCTCAATCTACCCTTTAGTAATAAGGTAAAATACATACATATATGTGTGTGTGTGTTTGTGTATATACATACATACATATATATATATGTATATATACATATATATATATATACATATATATGTATATAAATTTGCATATACATACACACACACACACACAAATATATATATATCTTGTAAATTTTAAATATCTTTTGTAACTATTATTTTATTAATTTTTTTAACTCTTACTATTCTCAAGTCATATTTCTTATAAAAAAATTAAGCGAATTTAATTAATGGTAATAATTAAGTGAAAAAATAAATTAAGTGCAAAAAATAATGGGGTTTGGTCCCTTATGTTGGTAAGACATGGCAATTTCTATATAATTTTGAGAAGGGAAGAGAGAGAGGACACTGAGAGAGAACACCGGTCAGTGAGAAGGATAGGGACGGCTTCAAAAAGGGGGCAGATTCTTTTGAGGGGGCGACAGCTTTCTGTGTGAGGGAAGAGGCAGGGGGGAGGGTTTACTGGTATAGGTTTTTTTAAACTTAAATATCCTTTATTTAAGAATTATAATTAAAGTATGTGATAAAAATAATATGTTGTTACAAGATAGCAGTGAATTCATTGCAAGCAAAAACAAAAAAAAAGTAATTGAGAGTGTCAACTAAACAGCATAAGAGGTACAGAGTTTATGGGTCCAGATCTTAATGGGATTGTATAGCCATTTAAAACCAATAGAAATGAACTATTGCAACTTATCTACTTGTGTGATTAGTTATTAGAAAATCATCCATAAATTTGAACTCTTGTTATGTATTTCTTTCTCACAATATATAATAGGTAGAAAGGATGTTAGAGTTTCCTATTATATATTTTATCTATATATAATATATTATATACATTTTATTTATAATTTATTATTGTTATCTTAATAATATAGAGTTTTAATAATATAGAGATAGTAGATACAATATAGTCTATTTAACAATATAGTCGATATATATATACACATAAATATATTTAAAAAATGATATATATATATTACAATTCCATAGGTGATTACCGAGGGAAATGAAATTTTCGTAGGTAATTTAACAATGAAATCTTATTTTCGTCGGTAATTTACCTACGAAAACATGATTCTGTAGGGAATTTACCTACAAAAATCTAATTTTGTAGGTAAATTGCCGATGACATAACATTCCATCGGTAATTTCCCTAGGGAATTAGATTTTCATAGGTAAATTTCCTGCGAAATCGTGTTTTCATAGATAAATTACTGAAGGAATAGGATTCTATCTGTAATTTACCTACGAAAATATTTTTCATCGGTAATTTACCTAGGAAAATAGGATTTCATAGGTAAGTTACCTACAAAAAAATTTTTTGTCGGTAATTTACCTACAGAAATATGATTTCGTAGGAAATTTACCTACGAAAAAAGGGTTCCATCAATAAATTTCGTGTGCAATTTCAGCCACAAAATATTGGCGCCAATTTTACGATGGTTTTTTCAATTCCGTCTTTATTTTTGTCGGTAAAATTGAGCGAAAAAATTTTCCTCTAATATTTACGGCAAATATGCTAGTCCATCGCAATATACATTTTTTCGATATTTTTTCCTACGAAAAGATTTTTTCCATCAGTAATTACCTACAAAAAAATTTTCGTCGGTATTTGAGATTTTTCTTATAGTGATAATTAATTAGAGCAACTATGAAATATCACCATTAACAACCCATATTGTACAGATTAATGAATGAACATAGGGTGTTACATCTAACCCCTATATAAAATTCAACCCTAGCATTCGAGTTGAGAGAGAATTTAGTGCTTAGCTTTTTTAAGCTATTAACTCCCTCTTCTTCTCTTCTTCTTTTAGTTCTTATTATGGAAGATGAATTTGAGGAAGTAGATAAATGTTTATATATGTAATTTTTTATATTTAAAAGCAAAAATAAGCAAAGACAATGAGAAAGAAGTAGAGAGAGATTAAAGAGAGTGTTTTGCTTGTTAAAGGTATGGAACCTCTAGAATTTTGTGTGTGCTTACTTTTGTTTAATGCATTGAGAGAGTATGGTAGATGCAGTAATGAGTTTGAAATATTCATATGAAGTTTAATTATGAAAAGGAACTGAAATATGGGAGTTGTTCTCATGATAGCAAAATTTGTCCTAGGATTCACTTGACCTAGTAGGATTATTTTGCATATAACATGAGTTTTAGAGCTTCAAATTTAGTAATTCTAATTGGGATATAAACTAGACTTATAGACTTAAATTTCATGTAATTCTAATTCTAAATCTAAGCCTGTCAAAACTAAGATTGAACACCGAATATGTTTATTGGATCATCACTAGGAGTAGTTTGCAGTATTTTATGAATATCTTGAGATTTAGAAGTAAAAAGCAGATTATTTCTAATGATCCAAAAACTAGAAACACATATTGACAACTTTATAGAAGACAACTTTGCCTATAATATTCATTTGCTATGTCAAAAATTCATCACATCGTAAGGTAGAATAGCTGAAAAAATCAACTCGATAGGGAGACTCTTCATCCCTACCGAGTTATAAGACACTAGTAAGGACTAACCTTGTCCCTACCGAGTCACCCCTATTTAGGACGAAACTAGAGTTTTATGCCCCGAAACATTACCAAAAATCACCTAAATATTTTTTAACACATCTAAAGAACCTTAAATGTGAAATCAAGGGTAATAGGTGGCATGAAATGTTTGTAGAGCATAATAAAGTTATAAATAAACCTTAGCACAAAGAAGCATAAACATAGCAGTTAGTTAAGCCATCACTTAGCCACACACCAACTTGGTATATGTAACCAATGTAAAAAGAACATGAAAGTTTTAATGAAGACATGTATACTTTAACATGTATAAATATATATATATATATATATATATATATATATATATACACATACATATATACTTTAACATGTATAAATATATATATATATATATATATATATAGAGAGAGAGAGAGAGAGAGATAGGCATATAATAGGCTATAAAACATGTTTAGTGGATGGTAGCCCATTGAAATGTAGTTATAAGTAATTCCAAGTATATGAAACTATATGCACATGATTTGGTTTATAGTCTAGTCATAAAAATACTAATCTAAGACCAATGCTACATTAACCTAATTACTAAGGGATGCTTATATGCCAATAATTTGGAATGTCAATTCAAGACATGCATAATAGAGGGAACGAAACTGTAAGAGTATGCAAATATGTATAGACATACGTATGATGTGAATATAAATAGGTGTTGATTTAAGAATGAGAGTGTGCTTGCTATATTAACTCAATTAGACATGTAGCAACATGTTTAAATATAAAGATTCATAGGGTGTGTAATAAGTGAATCATATACATAAGCACATGAATGATTATTTATGTGTGTGTGTGTGTGTGTTTGTTAGTCCCTGTATAAGTATAACAATTATAAATGTATCACATAATTATAGGAATGAAATATGTATGCATAAAGATATATACATATCTAATGTGTGTTTTAGTTCTATTGTGTGCCTTGATCAAATTTGGAAATGCTTGCATAAATAACTTGGATAATAAAATAAATGATAGTAAATGTCCCATTCGTATCTGTATGACAAGTTTTATTCTTTTGCAATAATTACAAATACAGGATGTGTGCACGAAAACATATAAAAGAATTATATGTTTATAGATGTGTATATATGATTAGGCCAATGACTTATGCTATTGAAAAGAGAAAAATAAAGAAAGTTAAAGAAAATAGGTTACAGTTTCCTAGCTTGCATCATTGTCTAGGTTATGGATAGATAGCCATCCCTAAAAGGGTATCTTATAGCTGCCATAGTTTTGACTTCGTTTGGGTCCATAGCACAGTATTAACCAAGTTTGGGTCATTGGTCGATCCCATTTGGGTCCGCTTGACCAATCCATATTACAAATTTGATCCCATTTGGGTCCATAGTACAATACCTCCAGCTATCTTTATTGTTCCTTTAGGTACCATAATTTCACCCATTATCCACATCTTTGGAAAGGTGTAGGCTTGCTAAAGGATATGAGAGATGCATTATAAATGGCAAAGTGACAAAGATGATTAGATATTTACATAGTAGATGGTAAGGATAATTGCACAGTAAATGGTAAACACAAAATTAGTTAAAGTTATCTTTTAAACATGTAACCCTATAATATTATAATATTACACATATGTTGTTATGGTTGTAATTGCATGATGCCTCCTGTACTAAAGTCCATAAATTATATATGAACATGTACAATGATGTGGTGGCTTATCATTGATGATATTTTCAAATATACATTTTTATCAGCATTATGTTTCATATTTGACATCAATGATTAATGCATAACTCATTACATGCAAGAACATCAAATGTATAAACGTACAACTAGCATATGTAATTTCCATTGATATGAGTGTACAATAGGAATCATTTGAGTGTTTAAAGTTTAATAAGGCTAACTAAGTAAGAGAATCTATAATAAATAACAAGTTACATCATAAATAAGCAAGGGAATGAAATTAAAGAGATATGCAAATGCATGTATTACTTAGTAACGACAAAAATTGCTCAAATAAATATATGCAGTAATAAGCTAATTAACTTGATATATTCGAAAGTGGCCTACGGGTTAATGTTTATACAATTGCATAGAAAATGCATGGAAGGGGTAATTATGTAAGATCATGTAGGGTTTTAAATGTATCACATATGTTTATCACTAATTTATTGATACTTAAATTTTATAATGGACATGCATGAGTGTAAGTGACAACTTCTATTAGAGGTCATCCTCATAATTTATGTTTTCCACTAAGCTTTATAACTTAGTGCGACTGTTTATCCATGTAGGTACATCAAGCTAGGACTCTTCCATAGGGGCAAGATCTATAGCAACAAGACCAACACATAAGACATAAAGGACATAGAGAAAAATTGATGTAAAATTCAGAAAGCATGATCCTTCAGCAAGTGGGATTTTGTGGTCCCGGACAAATATGGGCCTCTAATGATAGGGTCCTTAATATCCTCCCCAGCAACATCTTTTGTGTACTCTTCATAAGTAAAAATTACATCAGGTGAAAATCCTAAAAGCCTTAGTGATTACTGCCAAAGTGACCTCGTAAAACTTTCCTTTTAGGTAAAAGGTAACCATATCCGAGGCCTTACCATGCCCAAAGTGAAGTTGGACTATGGCTAGAAAGTCTCTAGTTAGATTGGGGTAAACCAAGTCCTTAAAAGCAAAAAAATTCTCCAACCTGATAGCTGCTATGTAGTTTTCTATCTCCTCCTTAACTCCTAGCTTCTCTAACAAACTCATGTCTAGGTAGGCAGAAGGGAGATACTCGCAATTGGAGAAAATTTGGTAATTAAGTTTAATTTTCTCAGTCACCCATCTAGGCACCTTAGGTCCTTTCTTTATCTATTGTTTCTGCTGTATAGGAGTTGGGGAAGGAGTTCAACTAGCCTCAGCCTGGTCTTTAGGAGGTAAAGGTTGGCTGGAGATAGGCATAATTACCTGAGCTTGAGAGGATGAAGGGTTGGCAGTACGGGCTCGCTTAGGTGCCACTGTCAAAAACAAAGATAACAAGGTTAAATTTTGTCAAACATTAGAGAAAAGCATCAAATACTTCTTACACAAGGGAAGTTGCAACAGACTAAGTCAAATAAGTACACAATCAAGAAGTAGTCTTAATACGCTGGCAGCATACACTCATGAATTAAACACCATTAAAATAAGCCCGAAAAGGGAATAAACAATGTGATTCAAGGAAATGATTGATGTCATCAATGAAGTGCAATAAAATTGTAGCAAGCCCCAAAAGAAAACTAAAGATGCATCCCTAACAATCTTACAATTTGCTGATTTCCCAGATAACAAACAACTTTAATTTCTAATCTTCAAACTAACAGCAGCAATTGTTATTGTTACGACCCTAGCAAGTATACTAGATCGACAAGTAGTAAAATGAGTATTTTTAAGACTTTCAAGTACCGTACCCAAGGGATTATGGGTGTGCAAGTTGAGACAATCGATAATATGCTAAAGAATTCCCAAAAGTTTGATGATAGTGTTATAATTACCCAAAATGAAAACTTTTAATACTAAAATGTGCAGTGGAAATAATTAAAATTAAACTAGCAACAATCCAAGCAAGAGTTAAATTATGAAAATTAACGAGTATAAAAACCTTGATAAAGAAAACATTGTTCAGGTTCATTTATCCACCCCATACCTAAATGTGAATTAATTTTTACCTAAAAGCATACATGAATGAATTTGGGATAACCCTTTTAACCCAAGCATCCCATTTTGGAGCCAGCTATTCTAGTTGCCAAATGTCCCATTTTAGAGCCAGCCCAACAACTAGCCTAAGCACAGGTCTAACACCTAGGTTCTATTTACCATCCCATTCCGAAGCCAGGAAACCCAAAACCCATCTTTTTCACTCCACACTCTAGTCTTCAAATCATAAATACTGCACATCTAGAGTCTCATTTCGGGCCCATCCAAAATAGACAATATTCATGATTGAAAATTGAGAAAAATCATTCACAACATCCAATCCACTAAGCTCAATACCAATCAAGACATATGATAAGAACCATTCATCTATACATGGAAAATGACTTAATAGATTGAAAAATCATGAGATAAAAATAAGCAACAGTGAAATAGACTATTCATTCATGTATAAATCAAAATAGGTTTAATATTCACATTGTGAGTAGGGGATTCAAAGATCATAATGTAAAAGACAAGTAAAGTAAAGAAATAAACTATAAAACCCATTTGAAGTTGAAGATTAAAGCTAACGCTGCTCCTTCTCTCCTTCTCCAAACTGCTCTTTGATTAAAAACTGTAACTTGAAGTAAGCTAAACTAAAATTTGAAGCTATTTTTGTATTCTTGAAGTAAAACTAAACTAAAAGAGTGATTTTTACAAGTGAAATTATAAAAATATGTAAGAAAAGCTCTTCAGATGTAAAACTGCATTTTCTCTCTCTAAAAATACCCTTTACACGAAATCCTAAAAAGATCTCCTTTAAAATAGACAACTATGTAGCTTTTATACTGTATCTAGGAGGTCACGGCTGGGACACTTTTGTCTCAACCGAGTCATGAGATGACACGGTAGTACTTTGCTTTGGCCACTGCTGGGATACATTTGTCTCAACCGTGGCCTCCTTCTAGATCAAAAGACCTTCACGAGCTGTATTGGCCATGGCTGGGACCAAATAGTCTCAACCATGACCTATGGTGAAATGGTGAGTTTTGAGCTTCTGCTAGGGGCACGGCTGGGACAAATTATCTTAGCCGTGCCTTAGCCAAAATTTCTGCACAAAATTCAAATTAACACCATTAATAACCAAGAAATCCTTAAACTTATCAAAATAACTAAATTAAAACAAGAACATTTTAACACTAAAAACACAAAAGCATGCAAGATGAGACACTAAAACACACAAATTTAACTGAAAACAAACATTAAAATCAAAGTCATCAACTACCCCACACTTAACCTTTTTTGCTCACCCTTGAGCAAATGAATCATCCACAATCTTGAAAACTCAAACTCCAATTTAGAACACAAAAATTTAGAGAGGCCAGAGCAACACTCAGCAAAAGACACTCAGATGAAGAACTCACTCAAAAATACTCAAACTGATCTATATCGAGTAATTTCTCGTCTATGTATAATAGGCCAAAACAGATTTATATCTTTTCAAAACCAAAACTACCAGTGAACTCCAATAATTAAACAACAGAAAAATATGTTTGTTTCGCACTTAAAATTTAGAATAGCCATAAGCCTCTCATTTAGCACCTGAACCACAAGGTCATCTCCACTAAACAACTCAGGACAAAATAGGATCACCAAGTCTTACATTAAGGTTGTAATGGGGCGAAGGTATTGGCTTCAAGAAAATTGAAAAAGTTAGCAAGATAGAATTAGCCACACTACCCAAAACAAATACCACTTAACCTTCTTAAGAAAAATAACTCTTCAAAATTTATACCCTTTTACTATCAACTGGGAAGATAAATTTCGGGATGTGAGTTCTCAAAATCTCAAGGAATAAGAGCTAAAATCTCCTAGCTTAACTAATTAATTCTCTCCTCAAATGCTAGGTACCCCACACTTATTTTCTATAGTATTAAATGGCATTTCTGCAGCCTATCCCTATATTTCTGATTTTTTTTCTTCTTCTTCTTCTTTTTTTAAGCAACAGTGAATAGTGAAATTATTAAATTACTAAGGGGAGTACCAAAAGCAATAATCCTTATCATCTATGTCCCAAACTTTTTCAAAAATTTAAGCTCACAAACTCTTAAAATTTTCAACTTCCCTTTACTTTTTGATTGACAAGCAGACTTTGAATCAAACCCAATATGCAAATTTCATTCCCCAATCTAGAATGGCCAATTCCAAAGTGGAAAAAAAAAGGATTTAAGTTATATGGTTTAGCATTAGTGCACTAAAAAAATAGATAGTATGCTTTTAGCATACTAATAAAGCTCAAAGGAGCTAACAATGGTAAAATTTACCAAGGGTAGGTCAAAAGTCATTTGAAAATTTGCTGCCAAAGAAAGGTTGCTTGGGTTATGTCTTAATCTTCCCTGAGTTAAATGTTCATTTCGAAGGGTGATGAGGAAGTTTCTAGCTATTCCAGAATTCCTTCGCTCGGATGCTTTCACTCACTGGTTTTTTCACTAGTTTCACAAAACTTAGCCTACTGTGCTCATTAAGTTAGAAATTGGACGATATATAATTAAACTTCACTGAACAATGCTATTAATTTATGGCTACTCAAACCTCCTAAATAAACAGTTCAAAATTTGAGTTCAAATTGACTCATTCCAAGATTAACTGGCAGGTTCAGGCTAACTGCAAAAGTAATTAACAACTCCTAAACACAATTATCTTAACCAAAATTTAAAAAGGAAGGGATAAAATAGTAAATAGACTTAAATTAAAAAGAAACAAGGCAACATGCATAAACTTACTAATAGAGAAGGAATTCAAAAATACTGAAATGAAAATCATACTAAAAGCTACTTTAACTAAAATTAAACTAAAGTCATAAAACAACTCTATAAAATAACTAATAACATCCCACAGTAAAAACAACAACAACCATAAATAAATAATTTAAACAAAGAAAACTAAATTGATTGTTCTTCATCCTTAAACCCTCACCGTACACTTAAACTTTTGTTTTCCTCAGCAACAACCAAAAGAGAATCAAAATAAAATGATGGGTTGAGGAAAAATCCCTGAAATCATAATCAATTTGATGAATGGGGTGGTGGAGGTGGAAATTGGCTATCAAAGTAGGATTGTAACGTCCCAAAAGCAGTGACAATATCATCCATATGTTGTGTGATTGAATTGAAATTGGAATCCATCCGTTGAGTGATATCATCAAGCCAGTTGTTAATAGCAGTGTATGGCTCATTAGATAAGGTGATTATACTAGATCCAGCTCATTCCAACTCTGTAGCTCTTTTGTGCACAACATCCCTATATTAGGCTCTATTTGAAACCACCAAATGCCCTTACCTTGGAAAGCGAGGATCATCAATAAGGACCACCATGTTTCTCAACATTTTACGATCAATGGCTAAGGCGTTTTCCACCGATGTGCCAAACTTTAGATGCCTGTGTAAATAAGCCAAAGTGATGACAAAACCTCCAAGTGCCAACTAATAATCCCTCTTTGTGAAAGTGCACAAGTATGAAACTTTTTGAGCAAAAATGTAGCTCTATTTAATTAGATTCCATGTTGCATAGCATAGAGAATGGTGGCCTCATTTGCATTAACATTTCTTGGCCCTCCGAAATGACTAAAGAATGCCAAGGCCAAGTAGCGATACATTATCCTCATAGGGTTATCTCTCAACTGATGGGCATTGGTGTTCTTAGGATTGAAGATGGTAGGGTCCTCAGGATCTTAAATTCCCATCCATATGTCTTGCTTCTTGAGATCAGGAATGTCCCTAACAGCATGTTGTTCAAACCCTAGCACTTCAGAGAAAGCATTGAATGACATTTGATAAGAGATGCCATCTAACCAAAAACTCACAGTGCCTATGTAAGGACCCAAATTAGGCCCTAGAAGAATTCAAAGGCATTAACATATTATTAATGTCTAATTATAGAGATTAAGGTTAAATTAAAGTCTAATTAAACTACTCATTGAATTAAGAGACAAAGATGGTTGAGGGGTAAATGCTAATTTTACCATATAGGTGATTATGAGGTAATTTAAAAGACACAAAGTTATAATGGATCAAAATTTAAAGAAAGAAAATAAGTTTTGGGTAAAAATTGTGATTAGTAGTTTGGTAGGTCAATTGTAAAAATGAGAATCGCATGCAAGGACTAATATGTACTTTTCCCACTATAATGTGATGGGGGGTTATTTTATTATTAAAAAGGGTAGTGGATAGTGAGTGGGAGACCCATTCCACTCACAACCCCCAAGTCTTCATGTGATTAAGAAATGGGATGTGGGTTATGTCCATTCCTTTCTCTTATCTCTATATCCCCTATCTCTAGATTTGAAGCTTTGTCATTTAGGGAAGTGGATTTGGATGGCATGCTCTAGGAAGTTCATATTTTCTCTTTTCTCATCTCTTTCAAAAATTTAACTCCTTCATCTACAATTCAAAGCCCTAGCTTCTTGCATTGACTTCGGTAATGGAAGATCTTTGGCCTTGTTGATTTTAGTTAAGGTATAATTGCTTCTAATCTTCCTTTTTCTTTTAAATCTCCTCTTAACCTAACATAATTCTTCTTTTCTTCATCTTCATTTCTTTATGCAGGTGAGGAAATCGAAGGAGATAATATTTATAGTTGGTTTTGAGTAGTGAAAGAAAAAGGAGATCTTGGAAGGGAGAATTTTCAAGAAGATTTGAGTGCATGTCAAGGTTTGGGAACTTATTCTTCATGCATGTGTGTGATTATAAATGTTTATGTTTGGATTAATTAATTTTAATGGTAATTTATTAGTTTTTTTTAGGGCTAATGAGAGATTTAAATTGGATAAAAATCGTGTTTTGAATGTTTGATGAAAAACTGGGTGTGGTTCTTATGAACCAGGCTGTTTTTTTTGTCCATATCTAGAGTTTTAGACCACGGATTGAGGTGATTAAAAATTCTATATAAACTATATTAAATTATCTACAATTCATTAGAAGGAGTCGTGGCTTGATTCTATTGTTAATGAACCTCATAAAATTCGTACAAGTGAACTATTTGAGTGTATAGGCAGTTTTGAATAGTTACCAATGTTTTAACCATAACGCCTTGTATTTGAGTCATAATTGAGTGAGGTTTGATTTTATGTAAACTTTATAGAAATATAAACAACTCTTTAGAAAGTACCTAGGGCTAAATATGGTTTTATACAATCCAAATATTCACTTGAATTTGTAGTGAGCTATTATTCTCGGTTCTGGAACAAAATGTGGGAAATATGATATATCTCCTTGTGTAGTGAACAAAATACTATGAAGTTAAATTCTGGAAAAAATAGACTTCTAAACCTATTCTTTTCATGAAGAAAGTAAAGCCTAATTATTTCCTTAAGCTTGTCTAATTTTAGCTTAATTCTAGACCTATACACAGCACTGTTAATAAAAATAGTATTTAATAAAGTGTAAATATATTGAGTTTTGGAAGTGATATTGAAAAGTTTTTTGATGTTCTAGAAATGGAAAACATAGGGGATCATGTTTTTAGAAGGAAAAATTTGCTAAAAATGACGCTTTTAAGGTCGAAAATAGCATATAAGTTGGATTTGAAACTCTGCCCCTGTGAAGAATTCTAAAGGCAGAATTTTCAATATTTAGTGTTAAATGTTGTTATGTTAAATCTATGTATACATGAAAGTGCACTGATTTACAAGTAACATGTAAACTATTTGATTGAAAATGTTATGTATATACATGTATGTTAAAAAACATGTACATGGATGGTTATGTGAAATTATGCTTATATATATATTTAATCAAATGATAGTGTATATTGTTATATAATTATTCAACTATGAAATTGATAATGAAATGTTAAAGTATTATAAATGAAATTTGATGCCATAAAATGTTATATAGAGTTCAAAAATTGAAGAAGAAAAACATGAATATATATAAAATACATACACATGAATGCTGGAAGTTGTATATATGAACATACATAATTGTTCATATGGATGCATATAATGTATATTACCTCAAATTGAATGTGCATGTATATGCATGTTTAAAACATTGAAAATATAGATGCTGATACCATCTCGAATGAATATAATTAAGATGCTAAAATTAAATAGTATATATATATATATGCCCAAACAAATATATGCTTAGGAATCTAGCTAATTAATATCGATTTATTTGATTTACTAATACATTATAGTATTAGACATCAACCTTGAAATGTAAATATGGATTATTAGTTTTACTTGGTTATATTATGCTGATTGTCTATGCTTGTCTTGCGAAATATTGGTATGTATGTATATAATAAATGAATATTAGAATTTAAGATAGCATGATGATATTGTCTTGTTGTTTACATATTAAACTTAAAGTTATTGTACTTAGTTATATTGGGCTAATATATATATATATATATATATATATATATATATATATATATACATACATGAATGTCTAAATGACACTATACTAAGAATATACGTGTTTATTATTAATCTATTGAGGTTAATGTTGGGTATAGCTGAAATGTCAACTTTTTATATATGAAGAAGTAACGCTATTAATAGAGTATATGTGTGTTTTATAGCATAAACATAGTGTGATTACACGTGAATGGGTTTAAATCTTGAAATATGCTTTTACTTAATTATGACGTAGACATGCATATTCATTTACATATAATTATGGTTTCTATAAATATATCATATAAGTATGATTAATACACAGCTTTATACAAGTATGGAATCTATAATCATAAACAAAATTATTCTTAAGCATATGATATGTTTAAAGAAATATGGAAATATAGATATGTGGGCATGTATACTTTGAATAGAGGTGTTTAATATAATGAGATGATAAAATGTTGGTTTACATATGTGATATTGTGGAAATAGATGCCATGTTCTCCTTATAAATAAAGGATAGTAATGTTTAATAGTGGAAGTAGTCTTATCATGTTTATCTTACATAGTTCATATGAGTATACATTTTTATAAGTGTATACATATGAATATGATTAAACTTATGTGAATAAAGTTAAAGTAAGGCAAAGTGAGTTTTTATGAAAGGATTTAATTGCCTGCATTGAGTCTAGGATGTGGATAGATAGGGCATGCCTATAAGGGTACCTTGCAGCTGTTTTCTGAACAGTTTTGACATGTTTAGGTCCACTTGAAATTAAAATTTAGAGTGACCCTATTTGGGTTTAAAAGTTAAAGTTGATTTAAACAACTCCGTTTGGGTTGTAGTCAACCTCGTTTGGGTCCGCTTGACTGGTCCATGTTATTTGTTTGACCCTATTTGGGTCCACCGATCTATCATACAATTTTATCCTTACAAGGGATCATCATTTAATACCTTCGGGTATCTTATTTGTACCTTCAGGTGCCACCATTATAATCAACAGTTTTGTAATTTCGGGTACTACCGTATAACCCGTTATCCACCTCTTTAGAATAGTGCAGGCTTTATTATCAAAGGTTAAGAGAAGTTTAATAATGGCATGAAAATTTTTAATTGCCTTCATAATATTCATCATATAAAATTCCTTTTGTTACATACAAAACCCGTATCTAAAAGAATGCCCAATAGTATATGTATCTATACTGCTAGTATCAAAAATACATGCTAATTGTTTAATTGATGATTATATATGTATTCACATTGTTGCATGTATACATTCTTTAACATGTATTTGTTATTTATGGTGATGATATATAAGTGTCATGTTTGGTTGATAGGCTTATTTTTATGATACATCTAATATGTTATAACCTGAATAACTTATGGAATCTAAAGTAAGCTTGTAGTAATATAATAATCTCATTGTAATTGGAAGTGTTGATTTGTTATATAATTCTAATGTGTGTAAATCCAATACATAAAAGAATAAATGTAATATAATTTCAATATATGTGAAGATTGTTTATGTAATTAATAATTGATAACTATACTTTTATGATTAATCACTGATTAATAAAATAATCATATTATAAATAGTTCAATTTAAGTCCAAGGATGTTGAAACTTGTATGATCATATATGGTGATTGAAACGTCAATACAAATTCTTATCATTGAACTTTATGATTTCTATAAGTGAATGTAAATGTTTAATTTCTTTCATTTCTTGAAATAAATCATAGTTATATTTGAGGCATGATGTGTGCACTGTTGACGATCACTATGAGTGGTCGTTTATCATGATTTTAGTTCCCCACTAAGCTTTATAGCTTAGCACGAGTATTTCATCCGTGTAGGTTTTTGAGGTGATAACTGCAGCAAGATGGCTAACTCAAGTC
This sequence comes from Excoecaria agallocha, assembly GCA_037975025.1. Classification (NCBI taxonomy): domain Eukaryota; kingdom Viridiplantae; phylum Streptophyta; class Magnoliopsida; order Malpighiales; family Euphorbiaceae; genus Excoecaria; species Excoecaria agallocha. The sequence continues at coordinate 1,587 of JBBPFJ010000753.1, read as the reverse complement.
ATCAAGAGAGACCATTATAGACTTTTATTTTTGTACTCTTCGTATATTGTAAAGATTTTGTGGTATTAGAGATATTGTATATAAATATGTTAATCAGTTGTTATATTTTGTAAAAAGACTCTAATGTTTATTGTAAAGTCTTAATAGTATAGCACTCTTATGGACTAAGTATTGAATATAAGTTCTCTGTATAGTTGGTATATGTTTATGATGCACAGTAAGACTTATGTAATGAGATGGATAAAGTAATATGTATGGATTATAGGATAAGGGTGCTACAGCCTAGGTCAGTATGGTTGTCTATCCCGGTCAAAATTTGATGGTGGCTAAGAAATCTTGAACCAAATAAGGATAAACCTTCTCCTTCCTCTTAATGAAAACTCTCCAGTCTATACCATTGATCAACCTATCTAACTTGTTCTGAAAGCCTAATTCACCATCAAATCCATGTCCAAGCGGAGGGGTGGCTAGATACTCCAGTTTGTTAAAGAGAGTCCACCAATCTTGGAATTCTTTTGGAACACATGATGGTACCTTGGCCTTAGAGGATGCTTGAGGGGCAGCAGAGGATGATCCAGGTTCAGTACGAGTGCGCTTGGGTTCCATTTCTCTTATAAGAATAATAAACACAAGATAAAAGCACTAAAAAAAGTTCAAAACAACACCAAACAATGCACTAAAAAGAAGCAAAAAACTAGATAAGCAGATGGCAAAGAGAAACTACAACAGAAACTAAACAGACAAATAAATTAACAAACAAAAAACAAACAAAATGAAAACCAAAGGAAAATTACACCAAGTACATGGGCACTCAACCATGATGATCGAGTTATCCTTTGAAAACCAGTTGCCCGCTTCATTTCAGCCTATATACTTGGGTGCAATTGACAGAAAGTGCATGAACAATGCATATGCAAACAAAAATGAACAGCTTAAAAACATGCATGAAACAACATGCACACAAAAGATTGAAAAAACATAGAACTACAATGCTTACCACACAAAAGAAACATTGGACAAAGTATAATTTTTATATAGTAAACAAAATCATGCATGAGATTAACTAGAATTACAAGCAAAAACAAAAAGAGAATAAATAACAACTATCAAAAGGGTCCTAAAATATCAATTCACCAAACACCTACATTAGACTTTTCTACTAATTATCAAGCATAAATAAACATTGAACACTTCTAAGGCATGGTTGTTAGGCAATATGATGAAAATGGAACAAAATAACTAAGGAGAAAATAAGGTCTAAATTCTCTTAGGCATTTCATCAAATAGTAGGTGGGCAAGGTTTATTTTTTACAATAAAAAACAAATAAACAACTTGTAAACCTAACATGCAAAGAGTATGTACTAAATGCTACAACCAAGCCCAAAATCAAGAGTTAAAAATCAAAACAAATGAAAATGGAATACGAAATTCAATAAAACAAACCCTAAAAATGGAAAAAATATGTAAATTTAACACAAATCTCTGCCACAAAACTAAACAATTAAGCAAGAAAATCATCTAATAATGTAAAACAACAAATGAATTAAACCAAAATAAAGAGAAAAGAAGAGATAACTTACTTGGTT
>JBBPFJ010000752.1:0-52898 GCA_037975025.1 Excoecaria agallocha | reverse complement strand
TGGTTTGGGAACTAAGTCCCAAATGTTAGCAGATTTTAAGGCAAATATCTCATCTGACATAGCAGACTTCTATTCATTAAACTTATTTGCTTTATGATAAGTTGTAGGTTCATGTTCAAGAAAATTAGGAGGTTGTTTAGATTTGGTAGAGAGGTGGGCATGTTTGACCATGGTGGTGGGGCGAAGTTGCATCTCATGTGGGCGAGGTGGAGAAGTGGGTAAGGCTAATGGGGCAGGAGCATAATCGGTAATATCAACAACTAAATCAAGGACTGGTGCAAGAAAAGAGGGTTTAGGTGAAGGAAAAATGGGCTGAGGAGGGGAACGGGTTAGTAAAGGAGAGGGAGCAGCAGAGGAAGAGGGAGAGAAAAACACACCTAATGAGGAATCCATTGGCAAGGAAGAGTGGAGGGGAGTATGAACCGTGAGCCATGGTGTAGAGGAAGAGAAACCTGTAGCAGAAGGAGAGCAAGGAGGAAGCAACTCGAAGGGAAAAAGATTCTCATCAAATTTAGCATGGCGAATAACATAGACACGATCAGTTGCAGTGTCTAAGCAAAAAATGCCATGATGATTGGGTGATTGCCCCAGATAAACAAAGGGATTGCTGCGAAAAAAAAATTGTGAGAATTATATGGGCAAAGATATAGATATACCATACACCCAAAGACACGATTATGCAAAAAAGAAGGAGTTCGACCATACAAAAGCGAGTAAGGGATTTTGTGTTGAATGCTGGAACTAGGTAAAGAATTAATGTTATTAACTGCCTGTAAGAACACATAAGGCCAAAAGCGAAAAGGAACAGAAGCATGAGCAAGCAAAGTTAAACCAGTATCAACTATGTGTCTGATTTTTTGTTCAGAAAGTCCATTTTGTTAATGAGTATAAGGACATGCAATACGGTGAATCACCCAATTATGTTTAAAATATGGATTTAGCTTTTAAAATCACCACCTCAGTTGGAGTGGAAAGCACGAATGAAAGCATTGAATTGAAGTTTAACATAAGATTCGAACTACTTAAAGGTGTGAAAAACATCACTTTTATTGCGTAAAGGAAATAACCACGTAAATCTGGAAAAATCATCAACAAATATAACAAAATATTTGAAACCTAACTTACTAAGCACAGGGGACGGACCCCAAACATCGAAATGAATAATATCAAAAAGCCTATGACTAAAATGATCAATAGAAGCAAATGGTAACTTAGCTAATTTTCCTCAACGATATAAAGAACAAAGAGGAAGATGGCGAGAACCAGAGAGGGGCAAATTTTGATCGATAATGATTTTGGAGACTATTTGAGTATGAGGATGACCAAGGCGGGCATGCCATGTATCAAACGACACACTCGAACTGAGGAGAGCTTGAGGGCGAGGCAGAAGAAGTTCATAAAGACCCCTATTACTCTTGCCTTGCAACAAGATTTTTTGTGTCTTCAAATCCTTAACAAAGAAACAAGAGGGGTAAAATTCAAAATAACAATTATTATCAGTAGCAAATTGTTGAACTTAAAGAAGGGGCTTAGTTAAATAAGGAACACGAAGAACATCTTTAAGCATCAAGTTAGTACGTTTAAGTGAAGGGAAGAAAACATTACCAGTGTGAGAGATTGCCATAGAGTCCCCATTACCAATGGACACTTGATCACCACCTTTGTAAGCATGAGGATCAGATAAGGATGGGTAGTGAGGGGTCATATGGTGAGTAGTGACAGTGTCAGGAAATCAAGGTTGAGGTGATGGATAGTATATAAAGGATGCAGGGTGAGGCAACATGAGGGTTGAGAAGGATCATAGCGCCAAGAAAAATTGGCCTGGGGTCTATGAGTATCATCAATGAGATTATTCATTCCATGATAATTAAGAAGAGGAAGGAACTGAGTTTTCCATGATAGATAATTTTTGGAGGTAAGTTTAATGGCAAAATTAAAGCTAACTGTGGTTGACGTTGTTGCAGTAACAGTGGGGTTAGAGACGATAGGAGTAGAAGAACCATAGGAAGGAGTAATTTCCGACATTATAGCTTTGATACTATGTAAAGATAAATGCACAGGTGATGATTGAAAAGAATCGTATTTTTGTGTGTTATATTCATGTGTTCACATGCACAGCAATATAAAGGAAATATACAAATATAAACATAAGAGAAAGTGGAGTTCCACTGAAATTCAAATACAAACAGTAAAACAAAGGATTTGTTTAATGTGAGCTGTCAACATTATCTAACAAAAATGACATGTGTTGACATATTAGAATTGCTAAAGAAGCAATTTTATCCCTCAATTTTGCTCAAAATAGCAATTTTATCTCTTAAGTTGAAAATTTAGAGCAAATCAACCACTACTCAAGCATAAATTTAAATTTGACCATCTTTCATCTGCCTTGAGTTATGCAACTAGCATTGTATTGTGTACATAACGGATACATGTTACTTTCTCCGTTATTTTTTATCAGTCACTTTTTTTTGTTTTCACTAAAATTAAAAAATAATAAATAAACTTAAATTTAGTATTAAATTACGTGATTAACATTAAATTATCAAATCTGATTGATTATAACTTTATTGGGAAAGAAAAATAAATTAGAAAAGCAAATTAAATTACGTTGAAAGTCTAAAAGTGACAAATAAATAGAATTTGAATTTTACTCAAAAGTGACAAATAAAAAAGAATAGAGGAGGTATCATGTTTGGATTCAAGTGATTCTCATATGACATGTAAAAAAAATAAAAATTTTAAATTAATTCATATTTCACATTTCATAATTAATTTTAAAATCTAATCCCCGTAAGAAATCAATTATTCAACAATAATGCAATTATGACTTCCTTTAATTAGTTTTTTATTCGGTCCTTATTTAGTGACAATAGAGTGAATTTAAAAATCTTATTTGGACATATATATATATTGAAAAATTTTAAATTTGAGTCTCAATTCTCAGTTTTTTTGTTGAAAAAAAAAATATTTATATATCTATCTATTTCTATCTCTCTCTATCTATCTATATAATAAGTTTGAATCAAGAGTATTTTTTTTGAAGTTTATGTCACAACATTTCAAGCGATAAATTTTTTATTAAATAGTTGACATGGCAAGATTTTAGATTACTCTCACTTAGTCATAGAAAAAAATGGTCACATAATTAACTCAATACTTATTGAATTAAGGGTATTATTAACTACTAAATTATTGATTAAAACTTTTAAAATGGATGTCATAAGTAACTCCTAACCTTGCAACTTCCTTCACTTTATTATTTTGTAACTTTCACATCAAAAATACTTAAGCAGTGAAAATGTTTTAGAGCAGATATTTTCTTTTATTATAATTTTTGTAACTTTCACATCAAAATGTATTAGTGAGAAAAAGTAAAAAATAGTATACGATTTCTTAAGCTAGGAAAGACAAACAAATAATCTAATTAATCTAATCCCTAAAATTAAGGTATTTACACCAGTTGAATGGAGATAAATAATCCATCATTTCTTTACGCACTTCAATTAAATGGTTCGTTAATTTAGCTATTTTTAATTCATTATGTGCAATTAAATGGTTGGTAGAATTTTCTATTTCATTATTTTGAGTATCGGGAAACTCGATTTCACGAATTTTTACTCGGTCAAGATAGTTTAACATTCCGTATATTTTGATTTAATAAAAGGAATTGAAGATTTGATGAAATTTAATTCAATGAAGAGAGTTCACGATTCCTGGAAATTTAACTCAAATGAGATATTTACAATTATACATATATCTATAAACTAGTTAATTAATCGGACTTTTATTTACTTACAATTAAAATTAAGTGCATTATTATTAAGAGCCATAAAATTAAAAGATATTATTATATAAATTGCTCATAAGTACTTGAAAGAACTATATAGAGAGAGAGAGAAATTACTTGTAATAACAGATATACGATACATAATAGAACAACAGAGTTTTATTCAATCATTCCTTGCTCTCTCTGTTTTTACATTCCTTACCTCTAAGATTTTTTTTTTCTTTGCTTTCTATAGCATTTCCCACATTTGGTGATAAATCCTACAAAAATAGAAGTCGCTGAATTCAATTTCCAAAGTTCCTTGGTATATTCTTTTGAGGAAAAAAATTATAATCTTTATCCTTAATATTTTCTTTTTGAGGAAAAAAATTATAATCTTTATCCTTAATATTTTCTTTTTGAGGCAAAAAAAAAATTATAATCTTTATATATAGAAATAATGGAAATCTAATCGGAAAATTATCTGTGTACAAAAATATTTTTAGTAAAATAAATTTTAAAATTAAATAAAATATTGCTACAACAACAATAATATAAATATACAGCATCTTTTTAACTTTCTCTATGGAGCTTAGTTGACTTCACCTACTTTTTATAAGTTTATAATTTTTTTTTTCGACAAAATACTAACATAATAAAACTAAAAGAATTAACAATTGTATCAAGGTTTTAATTATCATAAAATAGAAAGTTGGATGATCTTGCTATAACAATTGCAAAAAACAACACACACACACATAATGTGCGTTTGTGTTTTATCTTGATAATTAAAATTTTATTCAAATGATGATGCTGCCGTACTGGTATATATTGCTTTCAAAATTATAATATAAATATTTACAATCAATTAAATATATTAAATAATTGAGAAAATGATAATAAATTAAATCGAATTGGTATGCAAAATCTATTTCACTCCTTGAGCTATTGCAGAAAGTTTTTTTTTTCCTTCTTTTAATGCAAGAAAGTTTTTCAATTTGTACAATTACAATAACATTTTAGATTTAAGAACCTATATTATTTTAACAAATGGAAATTAACATGCATCTTTACAAATGTCAATGATAAAATCCTCGGAAAATCCAATTATATATGTATGTACAAACGGGAACGAGTTATATATGACATATAGTGTGAAATCGTATTGTTTCTTAGTTATCTAATTCCAGATGGTCTAATATTAATGTTACAGTTACATATCAATTACAATTGACAAGACATTGAACTTATTTGTAGTTTGAAAGGTGCAGAGTTTGCTTTTATGATAAAAGAAGAAAACGTTAATACATAATTACAAACACCTTTTAGCATATTATTTTTCTAAATTAATTAAATATTATATTAGACTATTAAAATTATTTAAAATATAATATTTTTATACTATTAAAAATGTTAAATTATCATTCTAAACTTATTAGAAAATATTTCTTTGTCCATATGACATTTTTTAAAAATTGTTCTCTTCATTCTTATATTAGAGGCAAATCTATAAATTAATATTAAAGGGAAAAATTTTAAAATACTTTTATAAGCGGAGAAAAATTTAAATATGTTCTAGATAAGAAAAGAATTATTGATTTTTATTCAGTTTTTCAATTTTAATTTTCAAAGAACACAAAAATTAACCCCCTTTCTATATATAAATAGGCCTGTCTCTATTTGGAACCATTCAATTAATTAGTGAATTTTGATCTCATTCATCCGTCTGGCAAAGTTATGTCGTATTAACGTATGAATGTTGAGGGAATATTTTTCAGTATTTTGTATTGATATGTTTGTAGTATTTATACAAGAATTAGTTACAAAAAGTTGCAGAAAATAAGGAGATAACTAATAGATAATCTAGATAACAATGATTTAAATTTGAATAAAATGATCCTAATGAATAGGAACAAACATTATCTCCAACAGCCCCCCCTCAAGCTAACAATGATGGTCTAAAATTCTGAGCTTGCTTTTAAGAACTTGAAACCGGCTAGTGGATAATGGCTTGGTGAAGATGTCGGCCAACTGATCAATAAAAGAGATGAACTGAAAAGAAATACGACCAGCCTTGACCTGTTCACAAACAAAATGAAAGTCCACTTCAATATGTTTTGTACGTGCCTTGAAACATGGATTAATGGCAAGATAGGAGGCTCCAATTGTAATGGCCTCAACACTGGGTCAATCGTGAACAGTACTTTCCAATGATAAATAATATTTTTCGGGCCCGAAAGTCAAAAATATTTTATTGGAACATCGAAAATTATTGGTCATAGTGAGTCCGAGGTTGAAATTTGAAGTAAAATTAAGGTCAAATAGGCCTTCAAATGTCAAAAATACGAAAAAGGCAGCGAGTCAATTTTCTTGATAGAGAAGGTGACTGAATTTTGCATAAATTATTAAAAATAGTAAACGAACTCCAAAAATTGCCAAATTTTTCATGTCTACATAAATTTTTATGTAGAATATTTTAGTAATGAGAATTGAATTTTTCGGTGACACCGGCAGTTGTCGAATCTGACCGATAACGAACTCCGATTGAGCTGAAAATTTGTGTACTTGCTATTTTTGATGTGATAAGAGTGATGAAATTATTTTTGGAGTGATTTGAAAGCTGTAAGAGAGAGAAATTTCATTGGGCTTTAAAGGGCCTAAATTGGGCCTTAAGAATTAATTGGGCTAAGCCCATTTGCTTAGCCCAATTTTGGGCCCATTAGAAGAGCATATAAAAGCCAAATATCTAGAGAAAATTTCAGAAAAATACAGCAGCCTCTCCTCTGCTCTCTTGGCCAAACCAAGCTTCTCTCCTTTCTCTCTCTCTCTCTTGCTTCTTAATCACTCAAAATTCTCCATAAATTTTAACTTAAGAGTTCTAGTTCCATCTCTCTAGATCACCAAAATAGCTTCTATTATTTGATTTGAGCAAGGAAAGTGGAGGAATCAAGTAGAGAAAAAAAAGGGATAAGTTTGAACATGAGAAATTTAGTGATTTAAATTGATTCTTTAGTGTTTTTTCATAGATTTTGAGGTATAGAATATGATTTTGAGCTTGTATTTTCATTTGAGAACAAAAAAATAAAGAAAACTAAGGTGTATTGGCTGGCCATGGTAGGTGGTGAAGAAGGAGGAAGTTTTTCAAGGGACAAAGGCAAGGGAAATGAGGCTTAGACTTCCTAAATCAAGTGAAAATTGTAAGTGACTAGCAAATCCTTACATTTTCTAAGTTTATGAATTTAATTCCTTTATGTATTTAGGGTTTTTTAAAGTTACTAATTGATGAAATTTGTTTAGGGTAATTAAAAATTGAACCTTAGAAGAGATGAATTGGAAGCTAAAAAGAAAGAAATTAAGGGAATTGTTAGGGAGATTTATGTTGGTGACCATATTTCTTAGTAAAGGAAAATGATAAAATTTTTCCATTAAAATAATATATGTTAGCATAAATTAATTGTAGAAATGATAAATAGTATCCATAAATTTTTATTGAATAATTGAAATTTATTTTGGAATTTTAAAGATTATGTAACATGTATGTTTATAGTGAAAGTTGTGAAATATTATGAAATAATTGATTATTTTAGTAAAAATGATAATAAATAATAAATAATGCATAAATAAATTTTATTAGAATTTATTGAAATTATTAGGATTTTATTGAAAATTTAATGTGAATATGTGTAATTAAAATAATTGAATTATTAATGAATAATTGCATAAAAATGACTAAAAAGGTGAATTAATATGGAATTAAATTATAGTTAATGAAAAAGAAATAAAAAGTCAACCGATAAATTTTTTGGAAATTAAAAAGATTAATAAAGTAATCATTAATGTGCCCTTAGAATTAGTCTGGCAGTAAAAACTAATTCTGGATATAGTTAGCTAGTCATAAGAACACCCTTTACCGCGGTGCAAGTCATGGCGACTTGCTTTGCTATGGGTAGGATCTTTGATCTCCACAGTATAAGTGTAAAGTGAAAGTAAAAAGTGCAGTGTTATGGGAATGATTTTTTGGAAATCATTTCTCTTTTAGTGAGGCCAATGGGGTTCATGTTCCATATATACAGTCTGATATTTTCTGTCGAATCTGTATTAAGGGCATAATGGAAGTAAATTGATAAAAATATGAAAAGACAATGAAAAGTAAGAATAAAGAGTGAAAAAGGACTAAAATGAAAGAAAAAAAAAGTTTAGGGGCAAAATAGTAATTTTTTTTAAAAGTGTAAAAAGTAAGTAAATTAAGTAAGAATTGCTTAAATATAGATAAAATAGTCAGATAATAGTTAAATTATCTAAAAAGTAAATTTTGTAGTCAACAAGGACTAAAACGAAATTTTGCATATAAATGTCAAAATAAGTATATAGAAATATAAAATGCTTCAATTATTAGTTCAAAGATCAAAAATAAGTTTTTTAAGGGCAAACTTGTAATTACGTGATTAAAGTGAATAATAGTATAGATAATAGTTAGATTGATGTTTTAATAAGAAATTAAATGATTTTATGAATATTTTTTTAGATGTTATTATCTAAGAATGATGATGATAAGTTTAGAAAATGTATCGACTACTAGTCATCACTGAGTATTTTGAGTGCTCAACGCGTAGTTTTTTACCGCGTGCAGGTAATCAGAAGCAGAAGCAAGAATACATATTACAAGACTTCTTTTAAGAGTTTTTGTTGTATTAACTTGGCATGTATATATTAACATTACTTTTGGTTATGTAAATATTAAACAGAAGTTATATTAGTGAAATTATATTTTAGATATGTATGAGATGAAATGAATGGTTATGGTTGTTATTATTGATTGTTGTGCCTCTGAGAGGCTGTGTGAAATTATCTACGTTTCAAGGGTTTAGTACTATGTACAGTCGTTATATTGCAAAAATTTTATTAAATGCATAGTAAGTTGGACAGTTATAAGTCATCGGCAAATTGTTATCAAAATAATTAAGTATATGTTAATGAGATGTAAGGAACAAGTTGGAAAAAAAATTCTGGCCTTTGGTACACCGGTATAGTGTTGGGAGTGATAAGGATGTTACACCAATGTTATCACACCAAATGAAAGTTGGATTAAAAAGTGATTGCTTGAGTTCTTGAAGAAGGAAGCGAAGCCAAATAATCTCAGCCGTGGTGTTGGCAACTGATCGATATTCAGCTTTAGTGGAAGAGCGTGCAACTGTAGGTTGTTTCTTAGCAGACCAAGAAATTAAGTTAGGACCTAAATAAATGGCAAAACCACCAGTGGAATGCCTATCATCATTGTTACCTGCCCAATCCGCATCACAAAAAGCTTGAAGCTGAGAACTGTATGAGCGAGTGATAAATAGTCCATGATGCATGGTATCTTTGACATAGCGAAGAACCCATTTGCAAGCTGTCCAATGAGTAGTTGTGGGGGCAGATAGGAACTGACATAACTTGTTGACAGCAAAGGCTAAATCTGGTCGAGTTAAGCAAGCATATTGCAATGCACCAACCATTCGCCTGTAAGCTTGAGGATTAGCCAAAGGTTCACCATCGTGAAGCTATAAATTACATGTACTAGCCATAGGAGATTTGACTGAAGTAGCATTATCCATTTGAGTTTGAGCAAGGAGATCCTTAAGATATTCGTGTTGAGAAAGGAGAATACCATTGGTGAGATATTGGAATTCAATGCCTAAAAAGTAATGCAATTGACCAAGATCCTTCAGCTTGAATTCCTTAAATAATAGATCGATACATGTGCCGACAACATTGCTATTACTGCCAGTGATGATAATATCATCGACATATATAAAAATATAGAGAACATCAGCATCTTGTTGGTTGATAAAGAGGGAGGAATCGGTGTGAAAACCAATAAAACCAATTTTAAAAAGATAAGAACTAAGCCAATGATACCAAGTCTGTGGGGCTTGTTTGAGACCATAAATGGATTTTTGTAATTTACACGCATAATCTGGGCAACGTTGATCAATAAATCCAGGGGGTTGAGACATATAAACTGTTTCTTCCAAATGACCATTAAGAAATGCATTGGAGATGTCTAATTGTCGAATTACCCAACGATGAGAAACAACCAATGATACAGCAACGTGAACAATTGTTGGTTTGATAACCGGACTAAAGGTGGTTGCATAATCAAAATACCCACTTGCATCTTACAATGTTGGAATTAGATAGTTTTGGAACCAGTTTCCACGTTTGATGGTGAATTAAAGCAGTGATTTCGTTGCTCATGGCTTCCCTCTTTAAGCAGGAATTTTGATAGCTTTTGAGTAACAGGTTGGCTTAAAAAGAGCAACTGAATTTAAGAGCTGAAGATTTGGAGAAGTGGACTTGAAAGCAAGAGTTTTCTTCTTTGGATTGGGTCGTAACACCATAGGATGAGACCGAACGGGTTGTGGTGGCATAGAAACAGGTTCAGATGAATATGAATTATTTGAAGCTGAATTATTGTTGCTAACAGCACTAGTAGCTTGAGAGTGTGTTGAAAAGGAATGGACAGTAGAGGAATGTGGTGGAGCCGAAGCAAGTAAAGTAAGCCAATGAGTGGAATCAAATTGCTCTAGAGAATTACCAAGAATGGAAGAGCCAGAAGATTGTGATTCCTTGTAGAGAAAACAAGATTCATCAACCGAAACATGCCTACTAAGATAAACTTTGTTGTCAGATGGATTGAAGCACACATAGCCATGATGATCCTTTACATATCCAAGAAACACACAAGCAGAAGTTCTATATGAGAATTTATTCTGATTGTAAGGGCGCAGTAAAGGATACATGGTACAGCCAAAAACTCTGAGAAAAGCATAATCTGGTGAAGAGCCATGCCCATTACCTATGGTAACCTTGTCAGGCCCCTGGTATTCTTCGAAAATTTCAAGAGCACATAAATCAGGGATCATGTGATGAGAAGCTGCAGTATCAGGAAACCAATCACTAGAAGGAGAGTCATGAACAGTGGCTGCATTAGCATTGATTTTGACATTATCATTATCATAGCATTTGCGACACCATTTTTCTTGATAATTATTGAGACCACAAATTTGACAAGGATGAGGAAACCACTTTTTAGTACCCTTGGAGGAAGTACCATTATGCTTCTTATTGCCTTTGGAAAAAATTGGAGATGACTGTCGTGGAGAAAAATTGCTTTGACCAGCAACATTTGCGACAATAGAGACTGGTTTAGAAGAGGTCTGCAAAAGAATCTCATGAGCCATTAGCCGACCAAAGAGATCAGAAAAAGGGACCTATGATTTTTCTGCAAATAGAGTGGTAATGACGAGATGATATTCTGATGGGAGCAATCTGAAGATGGTGGCATTGAAAACATCAAGTGAAATGGGTGTTCTAGTAGTAGTAAGTTCATCACCAATAGATTTAGCTTCACATAAAAATTGGGCCATTGGTTTATCCCCAAGAGACATATTCTGCAACACAATGTGCAGTTGAACTCTCCTAGCACTGTTGCTTGTGCCAAATGCATCCTAGAAAGCCTTCCAAACGTCATGAGTAGTGTCTAAACCTGTCACATAGGGAAAAATCTCTTCAGTTAGAGATGATAAAATCCAGCTTAGCAAAAGCTGATCTTCTTGTAACCATTTAAATAATCGGGATTGGATTCAGGTTGATTTGTTGTTGCATTGGTTATGATGGGGACTGGTGCTAGTATACCATGGATATGATTGAAGAGGTTGTAGCATTTGATGATGGGAGTGAATTGGGTTTTCCAAGTAAGATAATTGGTAGTATTGAGTTTAATGGAGAAAGTGAGTTGAGCATGAGGTAGCGTAGAAAAAAGGTTTGAAAAGGTTAAGGTTAACATGGATGAAGAGGAAGTAGATGAAGGTGAACTTGGGTTTCCCATATTTGGCTCTGATACCATATTAACGTATGAATGTTGAGGGAATATTTTTCAGTATTTTGTATTAATATGTTTGTAGTATTTATACAAGAATTAGTTTCAAGAAGTTGTGAAAAATATGGAGATAACTAAGAGATAATCTAGCTAACAATGATTTAAATTTGAATAAAATGATCCTAATGAGTAGGAACAAACTTTATCTCCAACATGCCGAAACAAGTAAATTATATATTAATTTTCTTAAATTTTTACCTTTTTTGTAATTACTTTTTGTTTTACTTGCCAATCTCGTTACTCTCATGGAGATTATCTTTGATCAATAACATAAAAAAGGAAAAAAGAACACAAACCATATATATATATATATATATATATATATATATATATATATATATATATATATATATATATATATATATATATATATATATATATAAAGTTTCTTGTTAGGGAAATTGATAAACAAAAGACATGAAGTTGACGCTGAGATAATAGGTAGCTAGAGATTTGGTGAGTTGGAAGAGCGGAGAGAATTGGCGAAGTTAAGCAGGGTGGATTGGTCGATCCTATAGGAAATTTGATTGAAATGGAGATACTGTGACCATGTGAAATCTGGGTAAATTCTTTCCCCTTTAATGCGCACGAGATCTTCAGGTGGACTCACCACTTTGTCTTCTCTTGGAGAAACAAAGACCACCAATGATTTTCTCTCCTTCAACTTGTTCACCACTGCCCTATGCATGCAGCTCTTGTATATTCCATTTGACAACGCCTACAATTCCCATACATAAGTACCCATTTTCAATATTATCATCAAAGGCAAATTAAAATTTAATGGTACCTCAAAGGTGTCACCAATGTTGACAACTAGGGCTCCAGGAAGAGGTTGAACAGTATGCCACTGATTGTTTGAGAAAACCTCAAGACCACCAACTTGATCTTGGTGAAGTATGGTTAGGGAATTTGGATCAGAATGAGGGGCAGTGCCGAAGGTGAGGTTTGGCTCTTGACAAGGTGGGTATGAGTTACACCTCATCAAAGACATCCCATCCTCAAAGAATTTCCTAAAGTAAACCCTATCCACTCCCAAGCTGATTCCCAACAATTCCATTAGAGAAAGAGATAGCTCATGCATTGCTTCACAATATTTTTGATACACCATCCTGCAAAAACAAATTAACAATCTTTTTATAGTATCTAAAATCAATCATATAAACAATGAATTGGGACATGCATGGAACCAATTACAAAATGAAGAAATTATCTCACCCTGTGTGTTCAAAATCCTTCCCAATTTTAGAAGTGAAGAAATTCAGCACAACTGAGTCTGAAGGATTTTTGTAATATGGAAAAGATAACATCTCTTTCCAAAGCAATTTGGATGAGTAGCGATCAGCATGGGCACTAGAATAACCAGAAAGGCTTCCTTTCATTTTCAGAACCTTTAATTTCTCATTAGTAGGAAGCTTAAAGAAATCATCCGTATGATCATGTGCCATACTAATGAGATCAAGATCAATCCCATGATTTATGACTTGAAAAAATCCATGCTTCGTGCAGGCATTCTTGATTAAATTAGCAGCTTTTTGGGTTTCTTCCTCATCACCTTTGAAGAAACCCTCAAGATCTACTAATGGCTCCTTCAGCTCATTTTGGGCTCTCGCTAACTCATCTTCAGGCCAAACAAATCCTGATGGTAAATTGGTCTGTTTCTGAAGCGAAGACCATTCGTATACTGAATTATCTTTTTGGTTTCGTGAATTAAGTGAAGAAGAAGAAGAAGAAGAAGAATCCATTGAGAAAGATGGGGGGTAACTAGAATTTGTCCAGAGCTGACAATAATATATTTTCTTTTGTCTTGTTCAATATCCGAGATTTCACCATTTATTTATAGCCTAGCTAGTACTGCATCAAGCATTTATGTTAAGATGGCAGTACTGCATCAGACTTTCCATTTATTTTTATGAGTAGCGGATACTCCATACCAAAAAAAGGTTTGATTAATAAATATCCGTATCTCAATAGATATGGGTATGGATATGGATATGGTAAACAGATTATTTTGTTATATTTAATGGGTTAGTTTCATTCATGGTCACTGAAATTTGATCAAATTATGCAATAATCATAAAAAAAAAATTTTTCATAAAAATTACTGAATTTTGTAAATTTATACAGTAAAATTATTTTGACCAAATTCTGACAAAAAAATCAACGAAAAGTTTACATGTCAGCACAGTATAACACGTGACATGTTGATATGACAAATTCAGATTATGACACGTGAACTTTCCCGCGATTTTCTCGTCGGAATTCGGTTAAAGTAATTTTATTGTATAAATTTGTAAAGTTTAATTATTTTTATGAAAATATTTTATTTTATAATTATTATCTAATTTGATCACAAATTTAATAACTATGAATGAAATTAACCCATATTTAACATCTTCCAAATAAGAATTTCAATTTTCAGCGTTAGAATCAGGTGGAGTGCAGAATTGAATAATCTGGGCCTTGATAGATCGGTCTTGTCATCCTACCATTTATGTTTTTGTCCTTGTTGGAAAAGCCCAGGCCAACCCACCTGAGATTCAGATCTGATTCTGTAAGGCCTTCAGTATAAATTATATTGTAATAAGCTATATACTTCAAGAATGATGTTTTATTCATTTTAAAATTAGCAAAATTAAATTTGAACTTGACAATTTGCACACCAAAAGTGCTACGTACTATTGCTTTCAAATTCTTTTTTGTATGTATATTTTTATTTTTGTATTCAATTTAAGAAGTAATAGATAATGTTTTTGTTAGAATAGCGTGAATTTAACGAATAAAATGCATATGTCAATGCAGTTGTGGTTGAATAAAATAAGCAGTGGTGGATTGAAGACCTTGGGATCTGCAGGGGCATGGATTTAGAGAAAGCAGTCAAAAAGATTTAGAAGGTTATCACTGTAATGATAATATAAATATAGACATAGATTTTGTTGGTGATTGGTTGCTATATTGGGCTGATTGGAATGTTACATCTTACCGCTCTCTCCTGTCATTTTGCCTCTGCTCCTTGCGGAGTTTCGGTTTTCTCTCCTCTAAATTCATTCAGTTGTCTGCAGAAGGATTAATGTCATTTGTAAAATTTTGATATGTAACAAGCAATTTTGAAAATTAAGTATTATTCCGTCATGGTAACATATTATTAATCATCATGATTGCAGAAGTTTTGTCATAATAATAATAATAATTTGAAAAAGAAAGCGTAAACACGATGGTACTATATCTGTTTTGCTTTGTTACCTTTACAAAGAAGTTGAATATCACCAAACATTATGAAAAAAATAAAACAAGAAATCCAAAAATAACTTCAGTTATAAACCAACAAGAAATCCAACCAATGCATTGTGTACTGAAAATCTGATCTAGTTGATCAGTTACAAACCTGTGAATGAATGAATAATTATGCACAACACAAACTATTCAATATGCAGGCAAACAAAATTTACAGAAAGATAAAACAATCCAAAGAAATAAGAGGATTGTCAATGTCTTCCATGGGAACGGAGTGGTGATGAGCTATTGCTTCTTCAACTGCAACTTCATCAATTTTAGAACTTATCCGGTGAATGCAAGTCTCTCTGTTAACATTCCTTGAACAAGAACGAACTTGATGACTAGAATTCACCAAACAAGGACTCAAATTCTCCTTTCTTAGAGATGAACCAATAGAATCGTTACCTCTGCTTTTTCTTCCACTATCTCCATTACTAAATCTCCTACTAGGAGATGGTGACCTCAAACTTCTACTCGAATACGACGAGTTAACTCGCTCCACTTCTCTACGAAAGCTCTTATGCCGATTAATAGCAGTTGGTGAGTTAGAACGAATCCTTTTCTGGGGCGTTGATGCATTTAATCTCGGTTGAATTGGGTGTTTTAGCGGCGGCGAATCTAGTTTCCGAGGAACGACCGATTGGGAACATTCTTTGATGGAATTGATTCGGATTACGTGTGGATTTTCCTTAACACATGACCATAAAAACTCATTGGAGAAAGAACGATCTTTAGAACTGAATCCAGTGCTAGAAATGGATGAAGATGAGGAAATAGCAGTAGCAGTGGTAGTGTTGCTGTTAGTAGAACAAGAGAAAGAAGAAAAAGAAGAAGTAGAAGCAGTAGGTGAAGAAGGAGATAGTGGGGATATTCTATTGGAAGAAAGAATTGGTGTAATTTTAGGAGTTTTTTGAGGTTGTTGAGATATTACAGTCTTGTCTCGAACAACGTTGGATGGTTGAATGGAATGTGTTTTGGGCCTGCATTTGCTAATGCAACACCCCATTTTTCGAATTCGAGTATATGAGAATGACAGTATAATGCTGTGAGATTTGTTTTTTTATATATAAAGAAGCCTATGAGGTAGAAAATGGTTAAAGTGAAGAAAGGCTTTAATTTGCTTTCTAACTCCTTTTTCAGATGTTTTGAATTTGGTTGCCGGGTATTAAGTCCGTTGTATAAAGGTTACAAAGTGGAGGTAATGATGGTTCGTGGTATACCTTAATAAAATATCACCGTGGGGTCTTCTGGGACGTAACTTCCACTTGCATTTTCGGCATAAATACAACATTCTATTTGCCTATGTCATTGCTGAGAATTATCGCACTTATTTTTGCTTTCTTTATTGTTTTATGATTAAAAAAGAATGAGAAGTACTGCGGAGTTTGAAATTTTGAGTTGGTTCTTGATAATGTCCAATATTCTATAAGGTCCACAGATCCAAGGCCTATCTCATACAAAAGCCCGCATAAGGCAAGTCCCTTTAGATGCGTGGTGTGTCACATCTAGATAGTCAATCACTGTCAAATCCGATCAATCTAACAAAACCATGCCATATCAGTTGCACTAATACACTTTACATGGAATAGATAATCAAATTACTATTTACCCATTTGTTGCTCTCACTCTAACATCTCTATCTAGTAGGCCTAATCCTTTATAAATAGCTCCATCTTTAAAAGCTTCAGGTATTGCGTTTCTGAAATTCTCTCTCTACTTTTTCTCTCTAAATTTATCATTGACTTAAGTTTTGAAATGCTAACGTCCGGACCGATAGGATTAATCTTTTTGCAGGTTCCAAATTGTTTCATAACCCCGACCAGCTCGTTCGTGTTCTCTCATTTTAACAATTTTAGAATTGTCAGTTCTTAAGCGAAACAACCAACCAAGAACTGGACGCCATGCCAAAATATTTAAATGTGAGAAAAGAGAGGAGAAATGCTTCATAACGTTGAAGGGTTAGCTAGGAATTACATATCCTTTATATCTTTTTTTCTTGGATAAATAAAGTTATTTTCAATTTCATCAAAATCTAGCCTTAAATACAGCTATTTTCTATTTCATACCCAATGTTACTGGATTATTATAATCTTATTGAACTTATGATCAAACACATTCTCTTCAATGCAAACCTATTTACTATCGAAAGAAATATGAAGGGGGACGCACTTTCCCCAACCCATTCTACTAAGTACCTAATGTCATATATAATTGGAAAATTCTATGATTCAGAGAGAGTTTTTAGTATTTTCTACATGCTGTCACTCGTTATTAAGAAATCTCAAAATAAAAAATAGAGGCACTATACAAGAACAAGAGAGATCGATCCACTAAAGCAACAGATATATGGAAGAGGCCCGCCCTTCTAAGATCATAACACTCTTGGGCCTATTTAACTGCTTAACAGATTTTGGGCCATGACATTGAACTCTGATCCAACTTGTCAATGAAGTTATTGTATTGTCATATTTAAAAAAAACCTATGAATTTGTTGTAGACTTTAGGTCCCACTTCTCCCATAAAAAGATTCCTTTATCATCCATATCTATAAGCAGATTTATGGACGGACGGTGTGCATGCATGTATGCCACGGTGTGCATCCACGTACGCCGTCTAATCTCATGCATATTTTCTAGTACAGTGCGTATCACACTATCACTCCATTAGATGATTATTTTAATCGCAATTTCTTTTGAAAATTATCTAAATTAGTCATAAGAAAACACTCTCTACTGCGTATATTAATCATTTTTTATCAAAAAAAAAAAAAACCTGCGTTTGCAATTGTTCAATTTTTTTGCTTCGGTTTTGATTTAAAGTACATAGATGCTCTACCAATTCAGATCTATCTGGAATTTTGGGATAAATAAGTAGCTAGCTAATTGGAGTTTGAATTTCCTAATTAAAACTTAATTACAAAAATTATAGATTTTAAGGGAATTTTTATGAAATCCTTTCGTTCACTTCTCTTTAATGGAAATCCTAGGTATTTTCTATTTATCCATCTATGTCAGTGTCGGGTACAAATATCCATTTATTTAAGGTCATTCGAGTTTTTTCGGGAATCAAGTCCATGTTTTCACTTCAAATACCGTATTAACATTAATCCAATCAAAGGTTTTACTCAAAATTGAAACAAACTATGTATTAGAACAGATTAAAAAACATATAAAATTACTCAGTAGAAATTAGTTAAATTTAGATTAACCGAAGCAGTGGATCGGATAACACATGATAATCCCAAGCACTTGCATGAAAGAAAACCGGCCACATGGACGCGACGGCAAATTAAGGAAACCATAAGTCGATTAACACTAACTAGGGAATGCCGATAAGGCAACAAGCTACTGATTCAAAGAGAGAAAGAAAAGAAATGCACGAGATGTATGCATAGAAAACATATACCCGATTATTATTGAAAATAATCATGCAGCAGTACTGCGACTGGAAGAGGAAGGTTTGAACCAGGCTTTGATATCATTTTTAATGTTCTCCTTCACAGCTCCTCTCTTGGGCGGTTTCATTGGCGGCCCTCCTAAAGGGGGACGAACCACCTGCCCAGGTCGATCCACGCCGTCATCTCGGCCAGTTGCGCCGCCGTAGGTGATTCCTTGAGTGCTCCCGGATCCGCTCATCCTCAACCGCTTTTGCTTCTCTCCAAAAATAGAGCAAGTGGAAATTTAAATGCCGGTCCCATGATTTAAGAAGGAAAAGTGGAAAATCCAAGTAGAGGCCGCAAAGAAGGCCGAAGTGTCACTTTCGCTCTTAAAAACAATTTCTGTGCCAGAGCACGCCCTTGTCCTGTACTCCCCCCTTTCTCTTTTTTTTAATGTAAATTAAAAAAATAATTATACTACCTTAATTTTATACAAAAATTATAGTAGCTAATGAAATATTTTTTAAAATTTTCAAATATTTCATTTAATTTTAATTGATGATAATAAAATAATAAAAAAGTTAATAAAACGTATAATAAATAGAATAAATATATAATTTTTTTTAATTTCAACCTCTTAAAACAGATGAAAGAGTGTAGTAATTAATTAATTAATTAATGGGAACTAATGCTCTATTGGGTCTGTTTTGTTTTTTTTTATTATTGGCTATTTGGTCAAGTTAATATGCTTTTTAATCACTTAATATACTTCTTTCGTTTTTTCTTTTATTTATTATTTTTGAAAAAAAATTAAATTAAATTTATCTATTATTTTTAAACTTTCAATATAATTTATTTTTTTCAATTCAAATTTTTTTTAAATAAAAATTAAATAAATTTAATAATTCAGTCAAAATTACATAATTTAATATTAAATTTAAATTTAATTAAAATTTTTAAAAAATATATAAAAAAGGGAATGAGTAATTATATAATTTAGGGATATGTCCTGGGAAAATTGCATCATGTGTTAAATTTAAAAACACGACCCCTGGTATCCAAAAAAAAAAACACGATCCCAGATGTTGGGGATTTTCTTGCAATGGGCCTTGAATTATTCAATCTGACTGTCTGGGCACGTGGCCATAAGGCGTGACCTCCAATGTTAATAAATGGTAAAGGCAAGCAGGAATATTAAGGGAAAAGTAGTTGGGTGTTGTTCGATAGAAGACCATTGTTTGCCGGAATCACGCTTCCATTCTGCTTGCTGAAGTTTGATTAATTAGGACATTATAAATCACAATCCACACAACGTTAATTAATTGGCGAAGATAAGGCCACGAGGGCAAAACCATCAACATCATCCAGCTGCCACTTACTCATTTCCAAATGAATTCAAAGGCATCATAAGGATAGCCAATGCATGAACTTGGAAAACTATATTATTAAACTTGGATCGATTTAACCTCAAATCAGGAGCTGATATGATTGATTCGATGAATAAAAATTAATTTAAATCAAAAAATTATTTTTTATCAAAAATATTTATATAATATTGTTTTTTTGCTAAAAAAATATAATATAAATATAAATACGAAATAATTGAAATTTAGAAATTTTTAATAAATTTTTTATTAATAAAATAAAAATTATAATTTACAATTGAAAAATATTATTGACCATTTGCAATATTTTACTATATTTATCTTAAATATTCATTATAAATAGTGAATAACTTGAAAATATTGCTTAATAATTAATATTTTGATGATAAATATGTTTTTTAAATTATTTTTTATTTTTTTATATTGTTATATTTTCATAATATTTATAGAAAATTATAAAAACAATATTATTTAAATAACAGAAAAAAAAATTAATTGAACCCTATCAAACCGATCAAATCAAAAATCATTTATCTCTTCGGTTCTTTATTCGATCCGATTTTAATAACATTGAGTAAAACAACGACTTGAAGGGATTGTGATTGTTAATAGATTCTTCATCACGGGTAATATGTCCCCACTTAGATTTTGCGTGTCCCAATAATTTGGATTAACACATTAAACATCAACATTACTTTAACACGAAAATTAATTAAATAATTTTTATATAATCAGATTTTACTCTATTAAATATAATAATGCATGCATAATAAATATTGATAAACATATAAATTTTATTCTTAAATTTATAAAAATACACTTAAAATAATATCAATGAATATTTAAATTACTAATTATAAATAGGTCGAAAGTGCAAATCGCCATCTACAAGTTAACAAAAATTGCAATTCAAGCACTGAAATTTGATTTGATGCAATATCACTGTAACACCTTATACCCGGTCAGTTAAAGACTCGGATACAGAATGTCACACACGAATTTAAATTCCTTTAATACGGGTCAAAACAAACAACTGTTTAAAGATTTGATCATTTATCAAATTTCTATTCATTTTTCTGTAAAAATTTTGGCAAAATTTCCCCAAAAATTCACGAAACCTCCTGAAAAGAATGTATCTCAAACACTTCTATCCAAGTTAATTCCATTATCCAACCTCCATTCAAACCCCAATACACATAATCATTACCCTTCCTTCGATAATTCATGAGTCGAATTAATAAAATCATACACATTCCACTTAGCTATGATATTCTTACTTTAAATTACAATAATAATATTCATAGATATTTACATGATATTTAGGCCTAAAAAATACAATGTACATGCCACAGAATCTTAAAGATAACAAAAAGAAATAAGTGGAGCATCCACTTCAGAATCTTGTAACCTTTCTGTTGTGACTCAAGATATGTTGTAAATCCACTTCACTATCTCCAAACCTACGCGCGGAGTAAAACCACGCGCTAAGCATTTTGCTTATTGGTGTTCAAGCAATTTTATTTTTTCCACTAGATATAGAATATTAAGTTAAAATATGCTTAGCGTTTTACAAATCATCAAAACACCACAGTTATCACTTATTTCAAAATATAAAAACAATCAATTCATCACAAGGAATTTAAATTATATAACCCACGAACCTATCAAACATAAATATCTATTTTACTTTTAACAAATAGAACATAAATCCATTTATAGGAAATTTAGGCAATATAAAAGCAATAAATCCATCATATGGAATTCAACCTTATACAACTTACATAAATTATCAAATATGAATATTTGTATTTACTTTTAACAGAAAAGTCATAAATCCTTTGCAAGAGATTTAGACACATATAGGTCACTTATAGATTAAGGTTTAATTAAAATTATAGTCCAAAGAGGTAGCTAGTCACTTATTTTCAATTTAAAAGTGGCTCCACATGTCTGCTTTTGAGATCATGCCGGAGCACTAGTCAATATTGTCCTCCTTGAACGTCACATGTTTGCTTTAAAGATCATGCCGACCCCTTAAGGTTTTGTTTTGCACAGCGACAAACGCGTCTTCCAGTGCCTCCACATGTCTGCTTTTGAGATCATGCCGGAGCACTAGTTTAGAGATCATGCCGACCCCTCAAGATTTTCGTACAATCCATTTAATGTAATACATTTATTATACATTTAAATAAATATATATATACATATATTTATATACATACATATGTGGACCGAGAACAAACCACTCGTCAATATTTAACTAATTTATTTATAATGCAAGTATTATTAAGTCCTAACTTACTCGTTAAAACTATAACTTGCATAATAGGGGTTATCTAGTAGCTTTGAAATTTTTAGCTCTTATAATTCAATTGAATTACTTCATACTACTATTACTATTTAACACTAAAAAAAATGCATATATGACTTTGGCTCATATGAAGATCTTACTCGACCTATCTCAATTTTTCATATGTAATTTCTTTTATTTACCCCTTTGCAATTAAATCCCGTTTAATTTAATTAAATAAGCTCATAGCGTTGATTTGATACTTAAATAATAATTTATAACATTATTTTTTAAAAAATCTTACTTCATTAATCCTAAACATATACTTACATAATTTACAATTTGAAAGAAAATAAGAGGCATGAACACATATCAAAATTAGCGTCAACTTCTTTAATTTCAGCTTTTAATAACTTCAATTCATCAATTCTTTTACCAAACGACCTACTTCAAGTTTCATGCATTCATTAATCTTTCTACTTAATAAGCCATTCCGACCTCTCATTTAATTTTCCTTTCACCTAAGGTATACTTTACCAAAGATTTACAATTCTTCAAGAACTAAGGGACATAGTAGCTTTAGATCCTTATTATGATTCAATTGAAAATTTTTCTTTAAGATCACCTTAACTATCGTAAAACCTTACTCGATTTTTACTAACTATAAAGTATACCTATTAGTCTTTAAATTCGCAACCAATCCTAACATAGTTCTTATTTAATTTAAAACTTAATATTGTTAACCTCAATCATAATAAAATTAACTATAATCCAAAATTTTTTACATACATAAAGCATATTCACAGGAAAAATAAATTTGCTTGACACTTACAAGTTTTGTTGCTAATCTCTTCAACTATTCTTCCCAAAAACTTCAATCAACCTTCATTCCTACATTTCTTTCTCTTTCATCAGCAACTCTCATCCTTTTTCTATGCAACCCATAATCCACCATAATTTCTTAACTAATTATATCTCAAATACACAATATACAGCAATTCTAGTTAAATACTTAAATTCTCAATTAATTCAATCAAATATTAAGTTTCCAATTTTTCCTCCAATTCCAAAATTCACAAAAATTCCTCAACAATTAATGAGTAATTCAACAAATTATAACTATCTTAGGCAATTAATCAACTAGATATTCTTCTAATTTTCATAAATTAAATTTTTCCCAAATTAGTAAAAATCCCTAGATCTAGAATTATGCAAACATTCCTCCAATTATCACCATCATTCATTGTTTAGAGGCAAGGAGAAGGCTTAACACCAAGGGAGGCTAGAGTAGAGAGAACCAAGCCAAGGAAGAGGAGAGAAAATGGGTGGCTGCTACTGCTGCCGTGAGGAAGAGAAGAAGAAGGAGAAGAAGAAGAAGGAGAAGGAGGAGGAGGTGATGGCGGCTGCTGGCGGCGCCGGAGAGGGAGACGGTGGTGGCCAGACCGAGCAAATGAAGGAGAAGAAGAAATAGGGGAGGGAGCGTCGGGCTGCTTTTAGGAAAAATAAAGGAACCCACTGGTTCCTTAAGAATTAAAAGAAACTAAATGGCCAAAACTACATAGTTTTGGTTAAATATCCTAATTAGTCCTTCAAGTTTGCTCTATTAGCGAAACGACCCCAAAACTTCTTAATTCTTTTCAATTACACCCAAAATCAATTATAATTTCACCCAAAATTATTTTATATTTATATTTTTATCAATTTCTTATATAATTAGGGTTAATCCATAAATCGGAGCGTTACAATCATTACTAGTATTTTAAAATTAAAGCAATTTAATTCCTAAAATGACGGTTCTATCGATTTGATCATTCTCAGTTTGTTGACCGCTGATATGGCGACGTGGATGATACGTGATACTTTATGATTTGATACATAAACATGACGTGGCTAAAAAGGAACACGTTAGCAGGCACATGTTCAATTTTTAAGTACACGTGTTATCCATATCGTTAAATCAGTTATCAATAGATAGATAATAGTTAAATTGACGAAACCATCATTTTAGGGACCAAATTATTCTAATTTTTAAAAATTAAGAATAATATTATACCAAATTAAATTTTAATGGTTGAATTTTATTTTTTGTTAAACTTTAAGGAGCGATTTACAAAAATTTTGAAAGAAATTTTTTTTCTTAATCATGGAAAACTTGCATGCTAAGCATAGATGCAAAATAAATTGAAGTTTATGGAAAACACTGATGTCATATGTATGATTCATATTGCTGCGTCATAAATATTAATTTTTAATTTAAAATAGCGAGGAAAATAGTTGTATAACAGTTACAAAGTGGAGGTAATGATGGTTTATCATATATCTTGATACATAGGCGTTCAAAATTCGACCATATCCGAACAATCAGATCCGAATTAGATATTCGGTTAGGGTTATCATGGTCGGGTAGGATTGAAAAAATTAAAATTTTTGAATTTCGGATCGGATTAAATTCGTATAAATCCGATCCGTCCAAACACACTTCATTTCCTTTAAAACGCAACATTTTGTGTGATTGTATTCATTGGAAGGGATCGGATCAACCCGACCCAATCCGAATAACCTAAATTTCAACTTTTTTATCATATAAATTTGAAGAAAAAAAATTATTTTTTAATTAAAAAAATAAGTTTGGGTTATTTGGAAATTTTTGCAAATTATTCGGACAGTGGTCTGAACTATTCATAGGGTAAGGTAGAATTAGAATATATAGGAAAAATCAAAATTTGAATTATTCGGATTGGATTGATCCGAATCTGCCCAATGAACACCTCTACCTTAATAAAATATCATCGTGGGGTCTTTTGGGACATAACTTCCACATGCATTTTCGGCATAAATACAACATTCTACTTGCTTGTGTCATTGCTCTGAATTATCGCACTTATTTTTGCTTTATTGTTTTATGATTAAAAGAGAATGAGAAGCACTGTGGAGTTTGGAATCTTATTTAATTGACGCTGCTTTACTAAATGCATCATCAAAATTTAGCCTTAAATACAGTTATTTTCTATTTCACACCCAATTTTATTAGATTTTTTTCTAGAATTTTCCAATGTCACACATGACCATATATGACATATTGGATCATTATTCTTTTTAAACTATATATTAGATCCCTTAAATTTTACGTATTTATATATTGTATCATTATATTTTCAAAACTACATATTAGATACCTAAACTTATTTATTAGAATACATTAAGTTCAAACGGGCATTTAAAACAATAATATTTCGTTAAAATACACACGATTTTAACAGGACGTGTGTTACACTATTGTTTGTATCGTCAATTTTGAACTTAATGTATTTTTTTCGAAAAATTTAAGAACTCGATGCGTAATTTTGAAAGTATAGAAATTTAATATGTAAAAACTTTAAAGTTCAAAAATTAAATTATGGGTTTTTCTAAAAAAAAAAGATAGGGAGAAAGAAACAAATGTACAAATAGAAACAACTTTTAAAATAGAGGAAATCATACAAGAAAGAGAGAGATCGATCCACTGAAGCAGAAGAAGAACCAAGAAGAAGATTTTACTACTAAGATGGGTTAGTTAAATCAGATATAGGGATCTGAGCTAAATTATTCTATGATATGGGCGTGAATTCCAATCTCTTCTACTTCCTCCGTTTTTTTTTATCAGTCACTTTTATTGTTTTTATTATGATTAAAAAATAATAAATAGACTTAAATTTAGTATTAAATTACGTGATTAATACTAAATTATTAAATCTGAATGGTTCTGACTTTATTAGGAAAGAAAAATAAATTGAAAAAGTAAATTAAATTATATTAAAAGTTTAAAAGTAATAAATAAATAGAATTTAAATTTTACTTAAAAATAATAAATAAAAAAAACGGATGAAGTATTTAACTAGGACTATAGTTTATATGCGAGGACATGTCTTTTGGAAGGAGTAACACATCTATGGAAGAGGCCCACCCTTCTTCTAAGCCCATAACACTCTTGAGCCTACTTAACAGTTTTGGGCCATGACATTGAACTCTGATCCAACTTGTCAACGAAGTTATTATATTTTCATATTTAAAAATATCCAAAAAGGTTACAGTAGAAGAAATTTATGGATAACACTGTGACGTAATGTATGACGAAAGCACTCTACGTCATACTCTTGAATTTGTTGTGGACTTTAGGTCCCACTTCTCCCATAAAAAGATTCCTTTATCATGATCATCCATATCTACAAGCAGATTGATGAACGGACGGTGTGCATGCATGTACGCCACGGTGTGCATCTACGTATGCCGTCTAATCTCATGCATATTTTATACTCCCTCCACGTATGCCGTCTAATCTCATGCATATTTTATACTTCTTCTGTTATTTTTTATTAATTACTTTTATTATTTTTATTAATAGTAAAAAATAATAAATAGACTTAAATTTAGTATTAAATTACATGATTGAGACTAAATTATCAAATCTAATTAGTTCTAACTTTATTGAAAAAAAATAAATTGAAAAAACAAATTAAATTATATTGAAAGTTTAAAAGTGTCAGATAAATAAAATTCGAATTTTTCTTAAAAGTAACAGATAAAAAAAACGGAGGGAGTAGTACAGTGCGTATCACACTATCACTCAATTATATGAATATATTTAATATTTATCAAAAATAGAAATTTTATCCTTAATATTTAATTACGTGTAATATTATCTTTAACGATATCGTTAATTTAACTATATTCTATTTTTTGATCGTTGATGTAAATATATTATACTATTTTGACGGAATTACATAAAATTAAAGGTACCGTTATTTGAAGAGTAAAATTATATCATTTTGATAATTTTAGAGATAATATCGTACTTAACTAATAATGAGGATAAATTTGCTTTTTTTTACAAATATTAAAGGTATTTTTACATATTTATCCTAAAATAAAATGCTGAGGTAATAATTTTTTATTATGAAATATTTTATGACTAAAATATTAATTTGATTTTCTTCATTGATTGAACAACAACAGAAATGACGATTTTTACGTATCAAAGTGAAGTTTGAAAAAGTAATTGGTAAAATAAACAAATAAATAAAACGAGTTAGGTGACTTGCGAATCTGTGATCAAAATCTCCCATAATATATATTTACTTTCCGTCTTTTTGTAATTTTAGAATATGGAGACAACCTAAAAGCCTGTCAGGTCTCACGTTCTCAACGCGATCAAGATTTAGGATTATCCGGTGCCTGACCAAAGACGGGCAGAAGGCTCTTTGTTTCTGTATTTTCTTCTTCTCTAAGGTTCCAAGAACCGCAATCATCCTTCCTTGTATCTTCCAAACTCAATCTCACAAGGCATTTTTATTTTTATTTTTCTTTTTCGTTTTTTATGAATCTTGAAACTCACTGAGAAGAAGAGAAGAAAATAAAGATCGAGTGTTTGGTGTTTTTTCTGCATTTGGTTTCTGGGTTATGAGCAATCTTTCAATTCATTTTTGTTGTGACAAAACACAAAGATTAGTTTTTTTGACTCTTTAAATGGAGAATTATGGATCACCTTCTTCCTAGCCATACAATAATCCCTACCCATAACCTTATCACCAACCTCCAAATCGTGCCTATCCGCCTCCTCCTAATTCAGATTCATACAATTCTTATCAACCCTATCCATATTCTTATTCTCCTTACACATATCCGCCGCCTCCAGGACCACCGGAACAGCCACCAAAGAGTCACTCCGGCTCCGGCTATTTAGATTATCATCAGCCTTCTGGGTCTGTTCCTTATCCATATCCATACACACCAACTCCTCCACCAAACGTCAACATCATGGAAGCTTCAGTTACAGTCAGCCTCAGTACGCATATCCACATCAAAGACATGATAGCTGCCCTCCTATAGCAACTGAGTCTTCAACAAAGCATGATAGTCATAATGTTAATGTTAATTCTTCATCCTCTGCTTACCCACCTTTGGATGATTTGTTGAGTAATATGCATCTGAATGATAACAAACTTCCCTCTGCTCCTGCTTCACCATCTGTCCCCTTATTGCCTGATTCTCCTGCTAGTCTTCACAATTCTAGTTTTGGGTATGAAAGACAAGATCTATATGGCTATCACAGTAACTCCTTTTCAAGTGATTATGAGGGGGCTTACTTTGGTCGGATGAGTTCTTCCAGTAGGTATTCTGGTCCTGTTTATGGCCATAGAGCTTCCTTCGATGATTCGACCCATGGCCAGGGTACACAAATTGTGCCTTGGCAAAACTCAAAAGGGTCGTTGAAGGTCTTGCTTTTGCATGGGAATTTGGATGTATATGTTTATGACGCAAAGAACCTCCCAAACATGGACACGTTCCACAAGACACTGGGAGATATGTTTAGTAAATTACCAGGAAATATAGGCACCAAGATTGAAGGACAAATGAGCCGCACGATTACTAGCGATCCCTATGTTTCAATCACAGTGGGCGATGCTTTAATTGGTAGAACTTACGTGATTAGTGTTGGAACTTACGGAGAAACAGAGCAAGAATATGAAAGAAAAGAAATGCAGAAAATGCAATTTATCTGCTGCATATTATTTTGAATAAAATGTGGCCTTTAAATAGGCTTACAATAAAAACTGAAATCCAAAAAATTCTCAACTGAATCAGAAAATCTTGCCACTATTATCAGATATTATTTTGCTTAACTAAAAAACACGAAATATGTGCTACAAGAATCTGCATCAAAAACAGAGACCAAGTCAAACTGTTGAATCAATATTCACCCCCCCCCCCTTGATTCAAAGTTGGATACACCAAGTAGTGACCTGAAGAAGGAAAGTTTCTGACTTGAAAGTGCCTTCGTAAATATGTCTGCCACTTGTTCATGTGTACTGCAGAATTTCAAAACAATTTCTCCTTTTGCAATCAGCTCACGAATAAAATGAACTCTAATTTCAATATGTTTTGTTCTTCCATGATGACCTGAATTTCTTGACATTGCAATGGCTGCTTTATTATCACAGTAAATTTCAGATGGATTTTGTTGCCTTTGACAAACGTCTGCAAGAAGTCTTCTTAACCAGATGCATTGACATGCTGAAGAAGTAGCAGAAACATATTCTGCTTCTGAAGATGACAATGCTGTTGTGGCTTGTTTCTTTGAACTCCATGATACTGCACCCGAACCAAGACTGAAAACATATCCAAAAGTGCTTCTCCTATCATCCAAACAGCTTGCCCAATCGCTATCAGTAAAACCAACCAACTTGAAATCTGAGACATGAGAATACCATATTCCATAATCCAAAGTTCCAGCAATATAACGTAAAATCCTTTTTGCTGCACCAAAATGATGCACTAAAGGACTACTTATGAACCTTGAAACAACACCAATGGAGAATGAGATATCTGGCCGAGTGTGAGTTAAATAAATTAAGCCACCAGTTAAACTTCTGAACCTGGTTGCATTGGCTTTTTTTGTACCATCTTCCAGCTGCAATTTTTCATTCACGTTCATGGGTGTGGCTGCAATCTTACAATTTGCCATGTTGCACCTTTTGAGAAGATTTGTTGCATATTTCCTTTGTGAAATAAATATACCATCTTCACATTGCATCACCTCAAGTCCAAGGAAATAATGCAGCGGACCTAAGTCCGACATTTCAAATCTTTTCATCATATTGGATTTGAATTCAGCTACAAGGGAGTTACTTGAGCCCATGTAGATTATGTCATCAACATAAATGCAAGCAACAAGAAAATCTTCATTACCTTGTTTCTTCAAGTAGAGAGTGGGCTCGTTTTCACTTCTTTT
Source organism: Excoecaria agallocha (assembly GCA_037975025.1). NCBI lineage: Eukaryota > Viridiplantae > Streptophyta > Magnoliopsida > Malpighiales > Euphorbiaceae > Excoecaria > Excoecaria agallocha. The sequence continues at coordinate 23,116 of JBBPFJ010000752.1, read as the reverse complement.
AAATCCATTTTGCAAAAAATATGAATCAAGCTTGTTGTACCAGGCCCGTGGTGCTTGTTTAAGCCCATAGAGTGCTTTCTTTAACTTGTACACTTTATCTTCTTTGCCATTGATGACAAAACCTTCAGGTTGAGTGACATACACATCTTCTTCCAATTCTCCATTCAAGAAAGCTGATTTCACGTCCAGTTGATAAACAATCCACTGCAATTGAGCTACCACAGCCAAGATAGTTCTCACTGTTTCAAAACGAGCAACAGGTGAAAATGTCTCTTGAAAGTCGATTCCTTGCTGCTGTGAATATCCTTTTGCAACCAACCTGGCTTTGTGTTTTTGAATGCTTCCATTTGCATGAAACTTTGTTTTAAATATCCATTTCAAGCCAATAACATTTTTACCACTTGGTAAGTCTGATAATTCCCAGGTTGCATTTCTTTGTATTGCCATAAGTTCTTCATCCATTGCCTTTTTCCAAACCTCCATTTTTGTTGCATCTCCATAGGTAATAGGATCTGAGGCAAATAAAGCAAATGCATCAGATTCATATATCTCTCTCAAGGGTTTGAATTTTGTTGAGGGCGTTGAATCTGATGACACATTTGAGGAAGAGCTGCTGTCATCAGAATTTGTTGGGGCTGAAATTGGTGAATTTGTTAAGCTGCTACTGTTGGTTGTTGAAGAAGCTGAATTAATTTGTGTAGGGGCTGCTTCCTCTTCATATGGAACTTCAATTTGTTCATCCTCGCTGCTGCAATTCCATTTCCAGCTTGCATCCTCATTGAAAATTACATTTCTACTAATAATCACCTTGCCACTAAGAGGGTTATATAATCTATATGCTTTGGACTCAATGCAATAACCAATGAAAATACATTTTTCAGATTTTTCATCTAGTTTTTGACGATTATGTGAATTTACCAAAGCATAAGAAATACAACCAAATATTTTTAAGTGGCTTACCAAAGGCTTTTTACCTTTACATGCTTCGTATGGTGTTCTATTCAAGACAGCCTTTGTAGGGGAAATATTCAGCAAATATACTGAAGTAGCAACTGCTTCTGCCCAATACTGATTTGGAAGCCCCTTGCATTTTAACAAACTTCTTGCCATTTCTACAACTGTGCGGTTCTTGCGTTCTACCACTCCGTTTTGCTCAGGGGTATACGGTGCTGTCAACTCTCTGCCAATGCCATTTTCTTGACAAAAACTTTTGAATTTATTAGATAAAAACTCACCTCCTCTATCTGTGCGAAGAACTTTAATGCAAGATTCGCTTTGCTTCTCTACCAAAGCTTTGAACTTCCTGAAATTGTCAAACGTTTCTGATTTGTTCTTCAAAAAATAAACCCAGCTCATGCGGCTGAAATCATCAGTAAAAAGTAGGAAATAATGGCTCCCACCAAACGATTTAGTTTGCATTGGCCCAACTAAATCAGCATGTACAAGTTCAAGACAAGAGGAGGCTCTCCAGGCATTTTTAGCAGGAAATGATTTTCTAGTCTGTTTTCCATATATACACCTCTCACATAAATTAAATGAATCAATTTTTGGCAGTCCAAAAACCATACCTTTTTGGCCTAACAGTCTCAGCCCCTTGAAATGCAAGTGCCCATAACGCAAATGCCACAATTTGGAATCATTTTGCCCAGCAGCAGCCAAAGCATAATTTTCCACATTAGAGATCTCAAGTGGAAATATTTTGTTTTTGGTCATTTGAACATTGATAATAATCTGGCCAGTCTGTTTATCTCTAATAATGCAAGCGTCATCATCAAACAAAATTGAGAATCCACAAGACATCAATTGCCCAACACTCAACAAGTTATTAGCCAAGTTAGGAGCAAATTGAACATCATGTAGGAGTTTTATTTTACCTTGACCAGATTTGAGTGCTACTGTCCCTTTCCCTTCAACTTGAATTTCTTGATCATCTCCAAGTTTGACTTTCATTTTCTGAGACTCATCTAGCTCTCTGAAAATTTCTTTAATGCCAGTCATATGATTGGAGCATCCATTATCTATAAACCACACTTCACTTGCACCTTTGTTAGGATCACAATGAGCCATAAACAACTTACTTTCATCAGTATTTGCTTCTTCATAATTGGCTTGATGATCTTTATACCAATAGTCAGCTTTGACGTGACCATATCTCTTACAATGGTAACATTGAATGCCATTTTTGTTGTTCCGCTGCTCTCCTTGACCTCTTGGTTCACCAGCCAACCTTTGTTGCCCATCAGTTCGGCCTCTGCCTCTACCTCGACCACGACCACGGCCTCGAAATCCTCTTCCTCGGCCTCTAGTTGCTGAAGTTTCACTTTCTCCACATTTGGTGGCTGCCTCCTTCACTTGAAATGCCAATGCCTCATTCTTTTCAAGTGATCTATTGATTCTAGACTCATGTGCTTGCAAAGACCCCATTAGTTCATCAAATGAAAAAACTGATAAATCTTTAGATTCTTCTATTGCAGCAACAACATGATCAAATTTTGGGGTTAAGCTTTTCAATACCTTTGCAACAATTTTTTCATCAGTAATTTGCTCACCGTATGACCGCATTTGACTAACAATTGCAGTTGCTCGTGAAAGAAAATCTTGCACCGATTCTCCATTCTTCATAAACAAGGTTTCAAAATCACGTCTAAGAGATTGCAATCTCACCGTAGTAACCTTTGAATCTCCTTGGTACTCCTTCTGCAATAGTGACCAAGCTTGCTTTGAAGAGGTTGCTGCTGCAATTCGAGAGAAAATGCTATCATGGACAGCTTGCTGAATAATCACCAGCGCCTTAGAGTCCTTCCTTTTATTCTCCCTTAACCTGATTTCGTCATCAGATTCAGCATACCCATTCTCCACATAGTCCCAAAGATCTTGAGATTTGAGTAGAGTTCGCATTCTGATATTCCAGAATTCATAACCTTCTCCTTTGAAAATGGGGATGAGTGGTTGTGCAGCACTCATAGTGTTCCCGTTGCTAGCCATGAAGCTCTTCTTATGTAAGTCACTCACCTCACGTGTTTACTCTCTCTACTCACTCAATCTAACCTGCTCTGATACCACAACTGTTGGAACTTACGGAGAAACAGAGCAAGAATATGAAAGAAAAGAAATGCAAAAAATGCAATGTATTTGCTGCATATTATTTTGAATAAAATATGGCCTTTAAATAGGCTTACAATAAAAACTGAAATCCAAAAAATTCTCAACTGAATCAAAAAATCTTGCCACTACTATCAGATATTATTTTGCTTAACTAAAAAATACGAAATATGTGCTACAAGAATCTGCATCAAAAACAGAGACCAAGTCAAACTGTTGAATCAATATTCAACAATTAGCAACGGTGAAGATCCTGTCTGGATGCAACATTTTTATGTTCCTGTTGCACATTATGCTGCTGAAGTGCATTTCTTATCTAAATTAATCATAAAAAAAAACACTCTCTACTGCTTATATTAATCATTTTTTTTATCAAAAAAAAAACCTGCGTTTGCAATTGTTCAATTTTTTTTGCTTCGGTTTTGCTTTAAAGTACATAGATGCTCCACAACTTCAAATATCTGGAATTTTTGCATAAATAATTTACTAATTGGAGTTCGAAATTTCCTAATTAAAACTTAATTTACAAAAATTCTGGATTCTAAGAAAATTTTTATGTAAGCCTTTTGTTTGCTTCTCTTTAATTAATGGAAGTTTTATCTTTCTAGAATATATTCTAATTATTGGCTTAATTCTTCTTCTGATAATTAATTCAATCATTGATCAAAATCTCAAGCATTCTCTACCTATCGATCCGTGTCGATTTCGGGTACAGATACCCTTTTGTTTAACGCCGTTCGAGCTTTTACCAGAAGTATGACATGAATTAATTTAGTGCCGTAGCCCCTGATACTCGAACTGATTTTTTTTAAAAAAAAAAAGGTAAAGTAGATTTATTGTGAATCTGTATATTCCCAATTCCGACGGATCTAATCAAGTCCATGTTGAATAACATATAAAATAGGATGACACAAATTGAATTTAAATCCTAAAAACATAAATAGCATCTTTAAATGAGAATTACTGAATAGAAATTACTTAAATTTAGATTAATAGAAGCAGTGGATCAGATAATACATCCTAATTTCGATCTCCCAAGCACATACATAAAAGAAAACCAGCCACATGCACTTGACGGCAAACTGAAGAAACCATAAGTCGATCAACACTAATTAGGGTATGCCGATAAGGCAACAAGCTACTGATTCAAAGAGAGAAAGAAAAGGAATGCACGAGATGGAAGAGGAAGTGTTGAACCAGTCATTGAAAATGTTCTTCTTCACACCTCCTCTCCTGGGCGGTTTCATTGGCGGCCCTCCTAAAGGGACACGAACCACCTGCCCTGGTCGATCCATGCTGTCATCTTGGCCTGTTTCGCCGCCGTAGGTGCTTCCTTGATCGTCGCCGGATCCCCTCATCCTCAACCGGTTTTGCTTCTCTCCAAAAATGGAGTGAGTGAAAATTTAATTGTCGGTCCCAATTTAATAAGGAAAACCCAAGTAGAGGACGCAAATACGGCCAAAGTGTCACTTTCGCTCTTTAAAGACATTTCCTGTGCCAGAGCACGCCACCGTCACATACTCTCCTTTTCTCTTTTTTTAATGTAAATTAAAAAAATAATTATACTACCTTGATTTTATCCAAAAACTACAGTAATTAATAAAAATATTTTTTTAATTTTCAGATACTTCCTTTAATTCTAACTAATAATATTAAAATAATAAAATATATAATAAATAGAATATAAATATTAAATTTCAATCACTTAAAATGGATGAAGAGAGTAGTATTTAATTAATTAATTAATTAATTAATGAGAACTAGTGCTCTATTTGGCCTTTTTTTTGATTGGCTATTTGGTCTAATTAATATCTTTTTTCTTTCGTTTATATATATATATATATATAATTTTTGAGTAAAATTTAATTTTTATTTATCTATAATTTTTACAATTTTAATATAATTTAATTTTTAATAAAAATTAATTTATTTAAAATTAATTAATTTTTATAATTTAATCAAAATTTAATATTACACTTAAATTTAATTAATATTTTTTAATTTTTTAAAAATAATATAAAAAATGAAAGGAGTAATTATATAATTTAGGGATATGTCCTGGAAAAATTACATCATGTGTTAAATTTAAAAACACATGACCCTAGATGTTGGAATTTTTTTTGAAAATAGGGTTATTTTAAAAAAAAAAATTGAAATTTGATGCTACAATAAACAAAATTAAATTTCTAATGTGATGAAAATCGGCTGTATAATATGTCAAAATTCGACATACAAGATCTATAAGGCTGATTGGATAGGACTGCTGAAAATTGGATTCACCCACTGTCGGTATTCGGATGATTGGGTTCCTGTGCTGCTGAAAATCGGCTGCAAATATTGCCGATATTCGACACTTCTTAGTTGTAAACCAGCAATGATATGTGCTGGTTTTCGACACAGTGTCAGGCTGTTAGTCAAAAACCGGCAAGACTTTATGCCGATTTCTAACCACTTGTCCTTTCCGTAGACCGCACTTTAAATTTCAAAAGACTCAAAAATAATTGTTCCCATTTTCAGAATCAATCTCCACTCTTTATTTTAGCATTCTCATCCTTAGTTTCTTGTTCTCTCAATATACTCCTAATTCCTTGAATGTTGGCCCGACATTGGTTTTTTATATATAAAAGAAAGGTATGAAGAAAATATCTCGCCTTATTGGATTATCAGTGTATATAAGGAACCTCATAACTATAATGCAATACTAGTATCCCAACACCAAAAGCAATTAGATTTACAAATAATTTGTGAAGGCATATTGCAAATGGTTAGTGTTACCCCCAATCTCAGAGTTAGCGTTATAATGGCTAATATTAAGAATCATTTCAATTATGAGGTAACCTATAGTAAGGCATGGTATGCAAAGACTAAGGTATTAGAGGATATATTTAGTAATTATGAGGCTTCATATGAAAAGTTGTCTAGTTACTTGAAAGCTATGGTGACATACAATCTTGGAACGATCTATGACTATTGTTGAAGATAGTATGAAGGCCAACTGTAAGATTTTTAAAAGGCTTTTCTTGGTATTCAAGCCATGTATAGATGGACTACCTCATTTCAAGCCAATATTGCTTATCAATGGAACGTTCAAGACGAAAAAATTTCATCAAACATTGTTAATTGCAAGTGTTGTTGATGGTAATAATTTCCTATACCCTGTAGCATTTGCTATTGTTGAAAGTGAAAATAAATCTAGTTAGAGATGTTCATGACATGCATTAGGCAGTACGCCACCAAATAGTCAGGTATTACTATGATTTCTGATCGGCATGCGGGAATTATGGCATTATTTCGTGATGATAGTAGTGGGTGGAAGAAGCCTTTAGCATTGCATAGATACTGTCTCCGTCACTTCGTAAGCAACTACAACACTGCCCATAGAAATTCAAAATTTAAGGACGTGTTATATAAGGCTGGTATGTTTTAAACCTTAAATTTTTATTATTATAATACTTATGGTATATTTTTATATTTTAAACTTTATTAATCTATGTGGATATTATTGTTAGTTAATAATTTTCAACTGCGAAAGTTTACAAAAAGAATGGATTAGATAAAGAAGTTTGATATCGATTCATACAATTGGGCCATGCAAAACTTCTTGGATAAGTGAATTTTATTTCACGATAATGATCATAGGTATGGCAATGTCACAACTAACATTGCTGAGTATAAATAGTGCTTTAAGGGGTGTTAGGATGATATCAGTTTGTTGTGTTGTTGAGCATTTATTTGCTATATTTATCAAATTTTTAAATGACAGAAGGATTATGTATCGAGCTCATATAGCAGTTGGTAATATATACACTTAAAATTATTTGGAGAAGATGGAAAAATATGCTTAAAAAGCTTCTGCATATAGAGTTGAGAGTTTTGATCGATGTTCAGGACTGTTTATAATTAGAACTAAAAATCAAAAAAGTAAAAGAAAAGGTAATAACATGCAAGCTGTTAATTTGAAATGCCGTCAATATGAATGTGAAAAATTTTAAGGTAATAAAATGCCATGTTCATATGCTATAGTGGCATGTATGCATGTACGTATTGACATGTGGACATAAGTCGACAAGTGCTATAAACTTTCAAATGCATTGAGTTGTTATGGTTCGTTTTTCCAACCACTTGGATACCGTGATTATTGACCACCATATATTGAACCAAGTTTAGTGTCTAATCCAAAGTTTATCAGGAAAAAAGGTCGATCGAGGACGTCTCGATATCAAAATGAAATGGACATTAGAGAGCGTGGTAGGCCAAACTGATGCACACTATGCCAGATTGAAGGACATAATAAAAAGACATGTCCAAATGTGCTAGGACCATCAACTTTAACTGAATACCATTGACATATTTAGTTTGACACACTATTTTGATTTAATATTTGTGGATATTTTTTTTATTAACGGATATTGGTATTAATGCATTTTTAATATTATTATATTGCATGATATTTTACGTGCTATCAACTTTTCGTGATGTATATGATATACTGATTTCATTCAACTTTTCGTGATCTATATGAGATCAACCTTTAAAATATTTCAGCAATAAAATTAATATACTAAAAAATTTCATATTCAAACACTCGCCTCCAATCTCCTTTATTTTTTTTAAATATATCTGAAAGTTAATTGGATTAAAAATGGATAAACTAAGTTAAAACCAATTATGGCGCAATGTTTGATGCCCAAACGTGAAAATGAGGTGTTTTCAGTGGGCATTATTCGGACTATTGTAATCCGATAATGGTTAAATAAGTATCATGTTAAATAAAATTTTAAAAAATTGAATAAAGTAATACAATGGTTGGGTATTATTCCTGTCTTTCAAAAAAAAGATTGAAGAATTTGTGGCAACAGCAGGTCAAAATTTGGCACAAAGAAGAGCCGGTTTCCAGCAGCATTTGGGGCCCAATACCGGCAGTGGGTAAAGTTGATTTTCAGCAGTCCTATCCAATTACTTTTGTGGATTCCGTATGTCGAATTCCGATATATTAGACAGTCGATTTCCATTACATCATATATCTAATTTTATTTACTATAATTTTAGGTTTCAAATTTTTTTTTTAAATAATCCTATTTTTTAAAAAATCCCCTAATGATGGGTGTTTTCTTGCAATTGGCCTTGAATTATTCAATCTGACTGTCTGGGCACGTGGCCATAGGGCGTGACATCCAATGTTTAGATTGTATTTTGGAAAGAATCCATGTGATTTTGAAGTGCACAAAAAAAATGAACAGAGAGGAAAATAATTGGGTACGTTAGTAATTGGCAAAGGCAAGCAGGAATATTAAGGGAATAGTAGTTGGGTGTTGTTCTTGGCATTATTGAAGCAACCCCACTCGATCAAAGGCCATTGTTTGCCGGAATCACACTTCCATTCTGCTTGCTGAAGTTTGATTAGGACATAAATCGCAATCCACACAACATTAATTAATTGGCGAAGATAACATCAACATCATCCAGCTGCCACTTACTCATTTCCAAATGAATTAAAATAAAAGGCATTATAAGTGTAGCCAATGCATGAACCTGGAAAAGTAGATAACCTCACGTTTGGATTGTTTATGAGGAGTTCAACATTAAACTTAATTGGGAAGAAAAGCTAATCATGGATTAGCTCTCTAATTTTCATTTCAATACGCTCATAATCAACTTCTAATTACTCCATTTTTCTTCTTTTCGTGTAAAAAGCAATGGTCAGAGTTGATGACTTTAAAAAGAAAAAGATGGCATTGAGTGGAACAACGACTTGAGGGGATTGCGATTGTTAATAGATTCTTCATCACGTGTAATATGTCTCCACTTGTTAGATTTTGTGTGACCCAATAATTTGGATTAACAAATTAAATAAATAATTTTTACATAATCAGATTTTACTCTATTAAATGTATAATAAATATTGATAAACATATAAATTTTATTCTTAAATTTATAAAGATACACTTAAAATAATATAAAAATACAATTAATTACTAATTATAAATATGATCTGGAGGAAAAGTTGCAAGAATTTTTTTTTTTTAATCATTGAAAACATGCAAGATAAGCATCAGATGCAAAATGAATTGAAGTTTATGGAAAACACTGACGTCATATATAATTATATATGATTTCATATTTTTTACTTCATAAATACTAATTTTTAATTTAAAATAGCAAGGAAAATAGGTGTAAAGGTGTGTAACTAAGGAATAGCATGCGCTAGTTGATGCGATTAGGGATGATCACGGGAAGAGAATTTTTTGGCTTCGGCGGGGATCCGTCCCGAACGGAACGGAAAATCCCCGAATTTTTTCCTTGTGGGGACAGGAATGGAGGGAAAAAATTTTCGTTATGAATTCGAGGACGAGGGTGGGGAATGAGATATCCGCCCCGCGGGGATCCCCACCCTATAAATTTTTTTTAATTTCAAAATATAATATTTTATAAATAATTAAAATTAAAATATAACTTAATTTTATAATTATTAAATTTTAAATTATACTTAATTTTAAATTTTTTATTTATTAAATATTATATTTTAATTTTAATTATTTATAAAATATTATATTTTAAAATTAAATATATATATATATATATTCGAGAGGTGGGGAATGGGGAGAATTTCCTCCCCGTTCTAGAGTCAGGGGCAGGGACGGAAAATCTCCGATCTCGTGCGGGACAATAAGTGGGGATATAATTTCCGGCTCTGCCCTGTTTCAGGAGCATCCCTAGACGCGATGCAACCCCTACAATTATTAATTTATGTTTGATGCTCCAATCTTAACACTTCCACTTTCATCACTCCCTAGATACCCAATTTGTTGGCCCTTTACTCCTATCCAACATTATTTATTTTATTAAAAAAATATTCTTTACATGCAATGAAATTAAAAATAATATATTTTAATTACATATTATATCTGAAAATTACAAAATATCATAAATATCTCTTTCAACTGTTTTCCTCGACATTCATACGTTGCAATAATCTCAGACCCTTTAAAAAAACATGCATACCAGTTTTCTTCAAAGCACAAAAATAATTTTTACAAGCAATTAGGCTACCCTATATTTACTGGACCATTATTACAGCAGGTTAATTAGGCATGACAAGGAATAATCTTTTACCCCTATTCCATAGCTTGATAAGATTAATGTTTTATTTGTGGTTCAAATAGCTAGGCGACTTGATTTCACTGTTCGGAGTGAGTTTCTGAGATAGAAGAATTGGATTATGAATATGACGGATAAGATCACATTACGTTAATATTAAAAGTGATTGAGTTGCCCTTTCGGAATATCCGATAAAATTGAAACGATGCAGAGAAGTAATCGAGTCTTTCAGAATAAATAGTAGCCCAATTTGTGCAGTACATGAACAAGAACTTTGGTAACCTATAATCTCAATATCTGGGATTTCTCCATTATTTAGAAACACATAAATTAAGAAACAAGATACATAAGAAGATCAAATCACTGAAAACCGGTAAGTAACATAAACACAGCATTACCAATAAAATTCGAAGAACCCAAAGACAACTTAATAAGGTGGGTGTGGAAGTGTAGGCTTACTTTTTGATGAAAAACAAAAACAGAAAACTTCAAGAATTCTTCTCATCACCGATACCTTCTTCTTTGGAATAACACTGCCTTCTTTCGGCTTGAAACTTTCCTTCTTCTCAATTGGCTTCTTATTAGTTTCTTCCTCACTTGGATTATACTTAGTTTCTTCTGCCATTGCCAGTCTTTCAATTGCAAGATTGTTGTTGGATTCCTCTATTATTTGCCAGTTAGCAACCGAAAATGTGGTGATATGGGCTGTGGATTTTAGGATTTCACTTCATTTTTATAGAGAGTGCAAAGCTTTGCAAATAAAGCAATATTCTTGATTTGACCATTTTCTGAAACGTGTCAAGGACTGAAGCTCTTCACAGCTCATTGAATCAGATTTGTCAAATTGTCAACATATATTAATGCCTTTCTTTTTTTCTTAATTTTAAGTACATAGAAAAAAGGTATTTTTCTTTTTTCATAAGCCTCTTCAGAGCAAATATTCAATTAATACAGTGGATAAATTTCTGAATAAGGATGTTTTATAGAAAAAAACAAAAGAATAATAATAATAATAATGATTATACTGAAATGATGTCATGATCACAAATCTCTTCTTTATTTTATTCAATTATTTAGGGATGGCAGACACATGATGATCCAATTGGTGGAAAAAGCAATTTTTGTGTGGGTTAAAATCATCTTCTGCACTTCAATAATTCTGTAAGAAAATGCTACTAATGTTTTTTAATTTTACTTTTAAAGTTTTAATATCAAAAGTTTTTATTTTTATACTTTTTCTAGGTATATGGTATTATATGATTGTTTTTTGTTCGAAATAATAACATTTTTTTACTTAAAAAATTTAAAGAAAAAATTTTAATGGAATTTTTGAACTGTTTAAGAAATTTGAGGGCAGAGAATAACACTGGGCATGTCTTGTTATTCTAACTTAATTTCCATATTAACCATAAACTATATTATTTCATATCAAACACTGGTATTAGCATTTAAAATTTAATTATCACTTGTTTTTAATTATTTGGTTATCTAAATTTATAGGTTCCATTAATCTGAATTTAAATCAGTTACATTCATAAATAAAGTGAAAGTGTTAATTCACCTAAGTATTTAAAAATATAAATCAACATCACATTCTATTTCTATAAAGGTAAAGTCTGATTCTCTCTTTAATTCGCACATCAAGGGTGAATATAGTCCTATATCTTGGACAAGAAAGAAAGGAAAAAAAGTTCGAAATCCGACTCCGGGCAAACCTCCGATTTGTATAATTTATTAATATATTATATTTATATACGAATAATTCTTTTTTTTAATTATTTTTTCAGTGAAGCAATCGTGAAACACATTTTTTATCTTTCACAAGCATTTCATCCCACTACACACAAAGGGGCTGACAACAGATAAAAAGCGAAAAGGGAGGTAAGTAAGCATCATCTTTTTCCCTTATGCATCATTTAAAACTTAAATTTTCATCCAAAAAATACTGATTTAATCATCGGAGGCTCCGTAATAGAAAATTTTCAATCGGTTATTTATTTTTTGCAGATTTTCTCGGATTCACGATTCTCAACTTGTCATCAATACAATAGATAAATTTCTGAATGAGGATGCTTTATAGAAAAAAAAAAATTAATAATAATAATAATAATAATAATAATAATAATAATGACGATACTGAAATGATGCATAGTTTACAGTGATCATGATATTATTGTCATGAATCATGATCATGAATCTAATTCTTTATTTTATTCAATTATTTAGGGATGGCAGACGCATTATGATTCAATTAGTGGAAGAAGGAACTTTTACGTGGGTTAAAGTCATTTTCTGCACTTCAATAATCCCGTAAGAAAATGCTAGTAATTTTTTTTTAATTTTACTTTTAAAGTTTTAATACGAAAAATTTTTATCTTTATACTTTTCTAAGTATTTAATTTTTTCCATAATTTATTAAAAATTAATATGTTTTATTTTTAAAATTAAAAATATGTGACATAATTGTAAATAATAACATTTTTTTACTCTAAAAAAATTTAATGGAATTTTTTTTAATTGTTTTAAGAAATTTGAGGGCTGAAAATAACACTGCCCATCTCTATTTCTAGGCATGGTATCTTATTATTCTAACTTAATTTCAATGTTAACCATAAACCAGATTATTTCATATCAAACACTGGTATTAACATTTAAAATTTAATTATCACTTGTTTTTAATTACTTGGTTATCTAAACTTATAGGTTCAATACTTCAATTAATATGAATTTAAGTTAGTTATGTTCATATTTAAAAATATAAATCAACATCACATTCTATTCTATAAAGGTAAGATTTGATTCTCTCTTTAATTGGCAGATTAGGGTTGTTAGCACATTGGGTGGCTAAAGTCCTTTATCTTGGGTAAAAAAATAAAAAAATCGAAATCAGACTCTGACTGCAACTCCGGGCAAGCTTAATATACTATATTTATATATGAAGAATTCTTTTATTATTATTATTATTATTATTTTTACCGTGAAGCAATCGTGAGACACATTTTTTTTTTAATCTTTTATGAGGAATTATGCACCCAACTTTTAAATTACTAATCCAATAATATATTTTATTATCCTATAATGGCGATACTAACATCACTAATAAATTAATGAATGAATATTTCTTTTGATGAACTGGATGCAAATAATACAGTTCATGGTCCTAAACTTAGATAGGTGTATATATATATATATATATATATATATAGAGAGAGAGAGAGAGAGAGAGAGAGAGAGAGAGAGAGAGAGACTTTTTTAAAGCTGTTTTATGCTTTATATGCATAGTAATTGTTGTAGAAAATTTCACCTTCAATAACTAATTAAAGTGAATAAAAAGTGTTTATATTTATAGTGAAATTAATCTTGAAATAGTTCAAATCATCCAAAAACAATGATTGGTCGAAGCAGTCATAGATAATGTTACGGTAATTAGTTAAAAAAGAAAAACGAAAAAGAACAAATTGATTTGCATAATTATTATTTTTGAAAAATCAGGTTTTGCTTGGTCTGATTTCCTATAATTAACTAGTATTTTGGATAAAATTATATAATTTTTTTTTTGTTTTTATAGAATTCTAATTGAAATTCCAGCTAATTAGCAACTATTAGTCTTGAATTTATTTTTCGATTTCATTGAGCTCTTTTTTTTTGTAACTTTTATAATTAAATTGCCGAGGTCTCTTAATCATATTGCTGCTTTTTTTTTAAATATAATAATCGTAATTAATTTCGCTGTTGGAGGAAATTTTCACTATCCAAGAGATCCATGACCGAAATTGGATATAATGAATATGTTCTTTAGGTAATACAAACATTTTGGCCCACTCAATTTGGTTAAATGGGAATTTGTCGGAGTCAAACGTTAATTTAGAGAATGATAACTTTGGAAAATCTTATATTTATATCCACAACTTATGTATTAATGTCGGTTTAGATTAATTAAATGAACTAATTATTCTATTTACAACATCAATTTATTACCCAAATATATATCCAACATTGGTAACTGACCATATAACTTTAATTATAGCAATACTAAAATGTTATTCTTTACAAAATATACATAAAAAATGGGAATTTTTTGTAATGCTGTTTCAGCTTTTCCTCTTTATATAAAAAATTTTTAATTACACAATTTAATTTTATAAATTATATTTTATGTATAAAGTTTACATAAAGGATAATATATAAATTTCTTTAAACTATTATCATTTTTTTCTGAACTTATTACATATTAAATTAATCCCTTTAAACTTGTAAAAATATCAAATTAGTCACTCAAACTTATTTAAAACGTAAAAAATATACTTTATACAGTGTTCAATTACCCTTCTAAAATTATTTAAAATATCAAATTATCCCCTGTACTGTTTGACACGTAACAATTATGAACTGACAAAGATCCCTACATAAGATGATATGATATTTTCAATAAGTTCAAATGATTAATTTAATATGTAATTAATTTATTAAAAAAATATAATAAATGATAATAATTTATACGGGAATTAGCTTCAACTATCCCATATTTGACGGAATGGTAGTGCGATGGAGAATCACAGAAGGTAATTGGTTCCTTCTCATGGACTTGGTTTGAATTTTAGAAGATTTCAGCGGAGAGTTTTGTCCATTTGCACTTAAAGTAAATGAATGGTTGACGATACTTGAATGGAAAATAATAGTTGGCATGCATCTCCAATCTCTTAAGCAAAGTCTTCAATATCCTCCACTAAGTCCTTTATTGAGTAAAATTCATGAAAATTGAAATGGATAAACTCTATATTTCAAACTTTTTACAATTTCACTGCTTGCTAATATATAAATTAATGCCAATTTTGGATAAATCAAACAACAGAAGAAGACAACTCTGAAAACAACAGAAGAAAAAAACAGCCCACAGTTTTGAAGTTTCAACTAGTTGGCAACCCACAGTTTTGAAATCCATGTCGCTTTCATTTAACTCCTTTTTTAGTATCTTTTATTAAGTTTTTATTGCTATGTCTTTTTATCCCGTTTATAATACGCTGCCCGGACATATACTATGCTTTGTTTTTTTTTTTTTTTTTCTTTTTGTCATATATATATATATATAATCAATTGTGATGGTGGAGTAAAAAAATTAACCTGTTTATTAATATAGATTTTTTAAAATCATTAATCATTAATCAATTCATTTACATTCGTTTAATCAGTTCATCGATTTCGATTTTTCGATTTGGTTAATTAATATTTTTCGGTTAACCATTAAAATTTATAATATAAAATTATTAAAAAAATTAGATAAAATTAAATTCAAGTTCAAATATGCAAAGTAATTTAATATAAAAATTATGAAATAAACATGATTTACTAGCTAAAATTATGTTTTATAAATTAATAGCTAATATTATAAAATAGATTTGATACTTGTTGAAAATTAATATGTTTAATTTTAAGTCAAATAAAATTTTGGATAATATTAAATATTATAAAATAAACTCTAAAATATAAAAAAACGTAATTAAACGCTATTAAGTAAAAGATGAACACCAATATATGATAAAAAAAATAATATATATAAAAGTTAATTGGATATTATATATAAATATTACCATATAATTAAAGAGAATGACATAATATAATTTAGTTTAAAGCATTATATAAATTTTATTGAAACATATAAGAAAATTAAGATATAAAAATAAATATATAATTTAAATATATTTTAAAGTATTATTTTATGTAAATTTTAGAGAAAAAATTTAAAGATATAAAAATAAAAATAATATATATATATTAAAAAAATAATTAAACCGATCGGTTAACAGAAATTATAGATTTTTTCAAACTGTGGACAGAAACCGAAATCAAAATATCTCAAATTTACAAATTTAAACCGTAACCATCATGTTCGATTAACCAAAAACCGATTTGATTTCGGATTGATTTTTTCGGTTAACCATTTTTTTGATTTATTTTGCTCAGCCCTAATCAATTGCCCTTTGAAAATGAAATTTCCTTCAGGTAATACAGACATTTCTGGCCATATTGGTTCTATATAAACTTTTGCCTCAAGGGATCTATAATTTTGGAGTTTAAATTGCATTTTTTACTAAATTTTAAAGATCAATTTGTATCTTTAGCCATATTTGTACAACTTATATTTTAAGGTCAATGTAAATTACTAGTCTGATTAATTAAATGAACTAATTATATATTCTGGTAATTTTACAACATCAATTTATAAGTTAAAAACCAATGGATACCTAAGATTGGTAACTGCCAAAACTTTAGCAACACTGAAATTGGTATTTGTCTAAATCAATTACTCAATCATAACTTTGAGATGATTAGAAGTAAGGTGGGCTCTGATTATTTACTGTTTCAAAATAGACATGATTAGATAAACATGCATTAATTACCCCATTTTCTTTATTATATTTATATTATTTGGTGTGCAGAAAAATTATACCGTTACGCAGGAGTTTCAAACACTACAAGAAATTCGTGAAATAGCAACGGAAAAATAGCAACGGAAATGATTCCGTTGCTAATTTAGCAACGAAATTTTATTTTCGTTGCTATTTAGCAACGGAATATATATTCCGTTGCTAAAATTGGTTGATTTTTATAAATTTAGCAACGGAAAAAAATTTGGTTATCTTCCGTTGCTAAAAGTGGAGGGAATTTATGGCGCCATTAGTTAGCAACGAAAATTAGCAACGAAATTTTAATTTCGTTGCTAATTAAGGCGGCAAAAAATGGCAGATAGAATTTGGGACGGAAAATAGCAACGGAATATATATTTCGTTGCTAATTAGCAACCGAATATATATTCCGTTGCTAATTAGCAACCGAATAATTATTCGGTTGCTAAATTAGCAACGGAAAAAATTCCGTTGCTATTTACACTTTCAACTAAAAATAGCAACCGCATAATATTCAATTGCAAATTCCTATGCTAATTAAGGCGGCAAAAAATGGCGGATAAAATTTGGGACGGAAAATAGCAACGGAATATATATCCGTTGCTAATTAGCAACCGAATATATATTCCGTTGCTAATTAGCAACCGATTAATTATTCGGTTGCTAATTAGCAACGGAATCAATATTCGGTTGCTAAATTAGCAACGGAAAAAAATTCCGTTGCTATTTAGCAACGGAAAAAAATTCCGTTGCTGTTTACACTTTCAACTAAAAATAGCAACCGCATAATATTCGGTTGCAAATTCCTATGCTAATTAAGGCGGCAAAAAATGGTGGATAAAATTTGGGACGGAAAATAGCAACGGAATATATATTTCGTTGCTAATTAGCAACTGAATATATATTCCGTTGCTAATTAGCAACCGATTAATTATTCGGTTGCTAATTAGCAACGGAATAAAATTCCGTTGCTATTTACACTTTCAACTAAAAATAGCAACCGCATAATATTCGGTTGCAATTTAGCAACCGAATTTTTTTCGGTTGCTAAAATAGCAACGGATATTAATTTCCGTTGCTAAATAGCAACCGAAATTAATTCGGTTGCAAAAATAGCAACGGAGTTAAATTCCGTTGCTAAATTAGGGGCATTTAAGTAATTTTCATTGTTAGAACTATAAATTGTGAAAACCTAGGTTTTCATCTTATTCTTCGATCGGCTTTCCCTCTCTGTCTCTCTAACGAAGGTCGACGGCTCCTCCCTCACTCACCGCGCGCCGCCCCTCTGTCTCTCTCTCCAGCAAGGAAGTCGACGGCGCCAGGCAGATCCGATCTTGCTACAACTCGCCACAGACGACGGCGCCAGGCAGATCCGATCTTGCTACAACTCGCCACAGACGACGGCGCAGGCATCTATTCCGCTTTAAGAGGTTTGAGGTCTTTCATTTAGGTTTGAGGTCTTTCAATATAATACATTTGGCAGTTGTATTATAGAACTAACTCAGATGTTGTATTATATATGTCAAAATGGTTCATACTACTTGATCCAAATTACTTGTACTGCTAAAAAAATAATTGTTTTTGACTCTCCTAATTATTAATAGAATGTGTATTATATATGTCCACTGCATCCAATTACTGGTAGGGATTGTAAATCATTAAGTGGGTTCATGTTTTTTAAATTCATTAAAACATACTAGTGGATTTACCCACTGTGAAGCAACGTATATTTTCTTGACAAATACCTTAGCAAATATATGATTTTTATTTATACATTACACACTTAATTGATAAGTCAAAATAAAATATTTTGAACAGCCAATAATACTTCTCTTATTCGTTTTAATAAGAAATAATGAAAGAAAATAATTAAAACTACGAATATATATTTATTCAAAAATTAAATCAGTGTTCAGTATATACGAATGCTGAAACAAGAAAAAAAAATTGAATAGAATAATTTTGGTATTATACAAATCATTTGGTATTAGCATATATTAATTGGCATGTAAAAAATTTAATAATTTATTTTTTTAGGTATCAATATATTATTATTGATTTAATACACCATACAACAGTTGTGGGAAAAAGTTTTCCATTCATACCTACTACTTATATTATGACTTAATGAAGAAGTCGTAATTATACTAGGAATATATTATTTTGTTATTAAATTATAATTGACAAGTATAATGTTTACATTTTCCTTAGACCCTAGATTGGCTAGGATTATACAATTAGTTTCTTCTTTCTAATCTTTGTATGGTAATAAAATACTTTTTTCCGCGCTAGGTAACATGATTAATCATTCTTCATAAGCTAGATGAAGATTGTAATTTGAGTCTACATTAATGTCCTTAGACCTTAGATTAGAGTATTATTTTGAAATACATTATAAAATGGTTCATTCTTTTTACAAGCAGTGAGGATTAAGATTTGGTAGAGATATATTCTTCATGCTTCTTAGAGCATAGAGTAGGTAAATAATTTTGGGCATATAAGTTATTCTTTTTATTCATTCTACCTTAGACCTATATTGCTATATAGTATATGTAATTAATATATAGTCCTTTTGTTCGCAATCCCCTTAATTAGAGGTTTGATTAGGATAATTACATGGACTTTCCTTAATTTAATAATTTTCAAATAGGACAAATGCATTTCACGAAATAAATTAGTAAATTTGTTTATAGGATAACATCATGATTGTTACCATTATAATATAACGGCTAATAGGGGGAATTTGAAGATATGATATGGGTAAGCGTGTAAGAGTTAGCATACAATATTTACAGTAATATAATATATTTTATCCAAGGTGAAAGGCACTGTAAAAGAAACATTGCATAAGCACGAGCTAATGTTACCTCTTTTCAGAAAAGATTATATGGTTTGCGGTATGGATTATTGACTGTATATTTGAGTGAGGACCATAAGGTCTTCTGTGTCGTTTTCTCTTCTTATATGGTTTAGAAATAGAAGGCTGATCCTTTACTTGAATTTATATGGTCTTCTGTGTTGTTTTCTCTTCTTATATTGCTCTCACCTCACTTGCTTAGCTTTGCTGTCTGTTTTTTCTTTCTCCAGCTAGCTATTTTGACAAAGGCTGATAGTTGTCTTCATTTCTGATCTGTCCTTGTGCTCTTCGTGGTTTGTTGCTATTTGGAGGGTATCTCTGCTGTCAGGTTTTGAGTTATTTTACTTTGACAGTTTTATCATTGTTGTATCAAGGTATATAGGCTGAAACGATTCGATCTGCGGGCTACTGGTTTCCAAAGGATAACTCGGTTATCATGGTTGAGTGCCACGTACCTTGATGCATGTTAATTTTATGTTATGATGCTTTTTTCATGGTAATTCTGAATTGTTTTGTACCTATGTTAGGAGTAGGATCCAAATATATAATTGAATATTTGGGTTTGCTGAAAATCCATTATAAAATAACATAAAATACTTCTTTTGTGTCACTGTTGTATCAAGGTATATAGGCTGAAACGATTCGACCTGCGGGCTACTGGTTTCCAAAGGATAACTCGGTTATCATGGTTGAGTATGTTTTATTATCTCAAAACCAAAATGTTTTATTATTGCAATGATGTACTAATGTTACATATTCTTTAATATAATTATATAATTCGATTTGAAGAAGTGTATTTAATATCTTTGAATTTCAGGTTTAAATTATGCCACTCAAAAGAAAGTCATTGCTACCGCCAAGATTCAGACTAACATCTAATGGAGACAACATTGGACAAGTCCATCCTGACCAGCAATATGAGGCATCACCTTCACCAACAAACCGCCATGACTCTCCTAATCAACCAAGTGATTCAGCATCCAACAACCCAAATATATCTGCTGACTATGTAAATGCATCTATTCCGATCCCAAACCCTGAATCTATGCCTACACAAGTACCAGGTTTCGATATTGAGGATGAAGGACTCCAGCCTGGTGCAAAGGGAGTTGATGGAAGAATTTACATTAAGATTATCAATGATATGTGAGTTTAATTATAAAACAATTTGTATTGCAAGATTAAAACATAAACTTATACTAATAGTATGGATATCTAATTTGATATTGATTTTGTTCATATTAACAGGTTTATTCCATCAGGTATTTGTTCAAGAAAAATCAGATCCACATTCAAGGAGAAGATAGAAATTGAGGGTTATGTTTGGAAAAATATTTCTCTGCAGACAAAGGATTTTTATTATCAGGAGTTTGAGGTACAAAAAATAAATAACATTTTCTGTTTTAAAATAATTAGCTTCATACATTAATGCATTATCTATTGTACTTTGCAATATTTATGTTATTTTTTTTCAGAAAGCATTTTTCTGGGATTCAAAATTTAATGATGTCATTTATGGAGTTTGGGAAAAGCGTGCTCGCCAACGATATAAAGAATTTCTATGTAATTTACACAAGGGTGGTCAACGACCTAATTTTATTTCTGAAGAAATATGGAATCGTTGGCAGCAATACTGGGCAACACCTGAAGCAATTGCCAGTTCAGATAGGAATTCTTCAAATAGGCGGGGAGGCTCAGATGGTGAGAGTCTAGCCGTGCACACTGGAGGAACTTTGAGCCATCACGAGCATGCGTCTAAACTGGTAAGTCTCTGAAATTTATGCTTACATTTTTTCTATAAATGTATAATTATTGGATGGCTGAATGTGCTATTTGTTTTCCACTATTGCTCAGCTGTATTGGATGGCTGAATGTGGCTGGTTTGCTGCTCATTTTAGCTACTAAATGCAAATTGAAGCTGCTGAATTTGGAAAATAGATAAAATTTCCTACTTTGCTTTTCTAACTTTGATTGACCTCGAACTTGAAAAGACATTTTGTTTTAGTTTGAGGTTTACAGGTGATTGACCTGTGAATGCAGTATGATCCTTTTACAATTTACTCTTTCCCTTTTTTTTATTTTCAGAACGAGATGTGTTTGTGTGTGTACATCTCAAAAACCCTTAGGAGACTGGTTATTTATTTGACAAAATGATTGTGTTGCCTGGCTTTTTGCTACACCTCCATAACAAACGGCATAACATTTTATGTCAATTTGATTCTGTAGGTGCTTTTATTTTGAAACAGCTTCTAATGTGGATTCCAAAATTCTTTAATGTATTGCATAATGTCCCAGCAACTCAGGGAAAACCTGAGCATTTTAGAAATTTACTTGTTGGGTCATTGGTGATAAAATGTTTATGTATCTAGTAGGACTATTTCTTTTATGGTGTGCCTTTCAGGAAGATGAATTAAACTCTTTCATGTGTTTGTTTTTGTCCTTCATCTGTCTTTCGTTTAAATTGTATCTTTCTGTGTTCTTTCAAAACTCAAGTTATTGCTGTAGTAAAAGGCTAATTTTCCTATACCTTTTAGCTACAATCTGTTTCTTGCTTGTAAATCTGAATGCTACATTACTCTTTATTCTATTTGTTAGTTGTAATTGTGAAATTTTTTTCCCTTATTGTAGAATGAACAGTGGTATTTTGACTATTATTGATTATTGCTTGTTATACAGGAAATAACTATGGGTAGAAAGCCTACATATCCTGAAGTTTTTATGCACACTCACACAAAGAAGCATGATGGTCAGACATTCGTCAATACCCGTTGTAGACAACTCAATGTATGTTAAATTTATACATCAATATTAATTATTTTATAATAATATAGCTAATTAATTTTAATTATTGTAATGATAGGAGCAAATACAAGAGACTCTCATTCAACAGCGGGAGAGCTCTGAAAGTGTTGATGAGAGTCAGATTTTTCTTCAAGTAGTTGGTGGTAAGAATAACCGTGGGAGGATTTTTGGTTTAGGTTCAATTGCAAATACTTCACATTCGAATTCCTCTACATCATCTATAGCTGCTTGTAGTAAGCGATGCGAATCTTCTCAGAAAGTCATTCAGCTAGAGACCGCAGTCACCATGTTGATGGATACTGTAACCCAACTAAAGAATCGAGTAGAAGATTTGGAAACCAGGGGTGCCCAGCAGTCAAATCGTTCTTCACCTCCACCAGCTACTTAGCTTAGACTTTTATTTTTAGATTGTTATTGATACTGATTTTATGTTGTTTTTATTATGGTTTTCATAGAATTTTACTTTACAGTAATATAATATATTTTCAGGATTTATATTTTTGTGCATTACAATCTTAATATTATATTATCAATAACAATATTTTCTTTTCATGATGAATTTGAAATATATTTATTTATAAATAAATAATTTGATTTAACTAAAATATTATGCCAATCTAACAAAACTAGCATAATTTTACAATTTATAATTTTATCAATAGTTTTTATTTAGCAACCGAATTCATTTTCCGTTGCTAAATTTAGCAACGGAATTACAATTCGGTTGCTAAATTTACCAACGGAAATTGAATTCGGTTGGTAATGTTGACCAATTAACCGAAATGTACATTGGTTACATATAGCAACGGAATTTAATTTCCGTTGCTAATAAAAATTAGCAACCAAAAATAGC